>JAPQNM010000187.1:80000-82500 GCA_029783475.1 Metacarcinus magister
TTATATTGTTAATGCTCCAGTATTACCCTCAACTGGCACGCCTCGCAGCTCTACTATTCCAGTGGGTGTTAATGGTCTGCAAATTAATTCCCTAATAGACAGTGGAGGCACTATTAGCTTTCATTCTGAGGTCGTAGAGAGTAAGTATTCCTGGTCAAGCCACTGGTGGGACAGACAGGGGTGTCTGTCACCACATCGTTACCACAGGCTCCTCTGTCTGCTCAACCTCTAAGGTTACCTCCAAAACGTTTGAGGACGGCTAAAGAGGAGTTTGGTGACTTCCTGAAGAATGGAATCGTCAGACCGTCTAGCTGCTCCTGGTCCTCTCCCCTTTCTATGGTGCCCAAACATTCTCCAGGTGAGGGGTGTGTATGTGGTTACTACCGTGCTTTGAATAATATCACTTTACCAGACCGGCAGCTTATCCCAAATATTCAACATATCTATATATAGGATCAACAGCAATGCTAAGAAGACCTAAAATCAAAACTCTCTGATAGCTCTGTGGCGGTAAGTCTTGGTGGGCTGCCTTCAAGGATCAGCAAGGCTTTGCTCTTGACGATCACATACGTTATGTTAACCATGTGAATACGCACCTAATTTAATTTTCCATTTCATAAATGAAATTTAATATGAGCATCATGTACAATGCTTTGTTCAAGGAGATATTATATTCTTATAGTATATCATCTTGATATTATGTAAGGTACTATTGATAATAATCACTTGCCTGGTAAATGTCCCAAAAAAGGATAAGAGCGTAGAGATAGCTGTCTATGTAGGCGTGGGTTCCGTTCAAAGTTGCATATACAATATTATCTTCAATGACATACAGGTCCAGTTTGTCCCCAAGAGTCCGATAGTATTGGTCTTGGGAAGATTTCAGGGCCTGTGGCACAAACTCGCCATAATCCATCATTGAAACCCTAAATGCAAATAAAAGTTAAATTAATACATTTTTGATATCACAGTTTTGTATTCAATTGTATTTTCTTCTTCTTCTTCTTATCTTTTTACCCAGGGCGCCGGTAGGCTTCAGGGAGACCTTAGATGGTTGACCTCCGCCCGTTAGTAGCGCGGGTTAGATTTTTTTTTTTTAAGTGACGCCTTGTTTACGGGAAAGCCATTATATTTTCTTTGATCGGTGTTGAAAATCACTTACTAATACCCCGTAATGTCCCATAGGGTGTTTGAAATATATAAATGAAACTACATTGATCATTTGCATTATATTAATCCAGATTTTTTGAGAAATTTTGGGCCTCAAGGAATGTTTCACTCTTGGTTACAATGTAGGTGCATATGACAATGGAAAGAAAAGCTACTTTGATAACAAATCGCTCCTTGACAAGATAAGTCAGCATCTGCAATATACACTGAATGACTTTTCCCCACTCAAACTATTTACAATTATTAGTATGTTTGTTTTATAGCCATTCAACTCTGATCATCAGGTCACCATCCTAATAATAGCTTCCTGTCCTGCTTTTGCAAAATACAAAGCCTCTTGGAAAGTTTCTTTTTGGAGTTGACTGACTGATTTTTAATCAAACATACTATAGTCATCAAAATTCCTTAAAGATATAGAGATGACATGCAAAAAAATGGAAAGTAAGTGTTTAAGAATACTACAGGAATTAATAAATGACATTATAATCAATAAAAGGCATCATCAAAATTGAATATTAATATAATTATAATCCATCCGCCATATCAAAACTGAATGCCTATACGCCTTACGTCTCTCTCTGTGTGTGTGTGTGTGTGTGTGTGTGTGTGTGTGTGTGTGTGTGTGTGTGTGTGTGTGTGTGTCATAAGCTTCTTAGACATTCTACACGGGTTCCATTCACCTACCTGACTCCAAGCCCATCTACATTCCTGCCTGCCATCTACCTTACAACAAACGGGCTTGGCTGGATGTTCATGTCACGGAGATGTTGGAAATGGATGTGATAGAACCATTGCCTTTCAATGCCCCAATTTTTGTCATACCGAAAAAATCAGGTGACTGTAGAGCTGTGATGGAGTTTCGTGAGTTAAATAAGATTACCATTCCGGAGAGGTATCCTATGTCTGCCTAAAGAAACTTATTTGTGCCATCTACATTTGTGTATGTGTGCATCGGTAATCTAATAGCTTCAAGATGTATCTCCCTCTCTCTCGCTCTCTTGTTTATATTTGGAATTGTACCGCCTAAACGTCACCTGGCATTCTTCCTGTTTCGTCCCTGGGTAGTTGACACGGGTTATTAGTAGCCTGCTTGTTCTCACACAGCTTTCAGACTGGTCGGACGTAGCCACTGCTCGAGTTTTACCCACATCAGAAGGCACACGCCTGGGTCCTGCCGCCTTTCGGGATGAGGGCTTCCCGCATCCCTCGCCTTTCGAGAGCCTCACTTTTGGATCTTTCCAAGATGGTTTTCAGACGTACTACGACGCCGTGGCTGCCCTTGAAGAGGAGGATTGCCTTACTCTGGTGATGAACTGTCTGCCGGGAAAGG
>JAPQNM010000187.1:100000-105000 GCA_029783475.1 Metacarcinus magister
GATCCTATATATAGATATGTTGAATATTTGGGATAAGCTGCCGGTCTGGTAAAGTGATATTATTCAAAGCACGGTAGTAACCACATACACACCCCTCACCTGGAGAATGTTTGGGCACCATAGAAAGGGGAGAGGACCAGGAGCAGCTAGACGGTCTGACGATTCCATTCTTCAGGAAGTCACCAAACTCCTCTTTAGCCGTCCTCAAACGTTTTGGAGGTAACCTTAGAGGTTGAGCAGACAGAGGAGCCTGTGGTAACGATGTGGTGACAGACACCCCTGTCTGTCCCACCAGTGGCTTGACCAGGAATACTTACTCTCTACGACCTCAGAATGAAAGCTAATAGTGCCTCCACTGTCTATTAGGGAATTAATTTGCAGACCATTAACACCCACTGGAATAGTAGAGCTGCGAGGCGTGCCAGTTGAGGGTAATACTGGAGCATTAACAATATAATGTGTGGTGCAGTGTTCTCTGGGTAGGGCAGTGGGGTCGTCTTTAATGAAGCCAGATTCAGTAGATCCCACCGCAGCAGCAGCAGCAGAAGTCCAGGGGATCCTTCTGATTTCCAACTGTTACAAGATTTACAGACACTGCCAAAATATCTTGTCTTACCAAACTTATAGCACACCGTGTCCTGATCAGAACAGCGAGACCTCGAATGACGTCTTCCACCGCAAAATAAAAAGCAAGTTCCGACCTGAGAAGCAGCAACCGAGGTTTGAGTAGCAGAACAGGAGAGTGGAGGAGCTGTAGTATCAGCAGCAGGATATCTGAGATTCCCAGGGGCAGAGGGCGACAAGTACCTTTCAACGTTGCGTTGAAGTGTCGAGGCTTCGGGCAAGCCGGCTGCCCGAAGCCTCAATGACAGCTCGAAGAATCATCATTGACTAACGATTACAGTCAATGATTCTTTTTTGAGCTGTCATTGACGGATGGTAGGAGAAGCAAAGCCAGTATCGAAGGCATCTCGAATGGCTTCTTGCGCGTATGCTCGTATGCTAAGTAAGTACTAAGCATACCTCTAGAATCGGAGAGAGAAGAGAGAGAGAGAGAGAGAGAGAGAGAGAGAGAGAGAGAGAGAGAGAGAGAGGAGAGAGAGAGAGAGGAGAGAGAGAGAGAGAGAGAGAGAGAGAGAGATACAGGTAGTCATTATATCTTTGGATTTAAATCCTATGTTTAACACCCGTCTGATAGTTCCCTGCTACGTCCGAGAAAGGAAATGCCAGCTATATATATTCATATATATATACACACACAAACACACACACACACACACACACATATATATATATATATATATATATATATATATATATATATATATATATATATATATTGTTAACTTTTTTCCAATGCAATCAGGCACGTCATGTTTATATGGTTCGGGAGCAAATTTACCCTGGTCATCTGTGTTGGTACTTTCGAAAAAATACGGCTTGGAAGTATAAATTTGACTTGGGCATTCAGAGCGTTGTGGAAACCGGCCTTATCGTCCACTGGCTTCAGGTAATGTTTGATTGCTTCAAGATTTTTAACTGATTGCACACACACACACACACACACACACACACACACACACACACATATACACACACACACACACATACACACACACACACACACACACACACACACACACACACATACACATACCAAAACCCATCATCCACACACACACACACACACACACGCACGCACGCGCGCGCGCACACACACACACACACACACACACACACACACACACACACACACACATATTCACACAAAAAAAATAAACAGACACGCACACATTCTTTCTCTCTCTCTCTCTCTCTCTCTCTCTCTCCTCTCTCTCTCTCTCTCTCTCTCTCTCTCTTTAACTATCTATCTGTCTTTCTCTTATCAGGTTAAGACTGAGGACTACTTGGGCGTCGACTTTGAAAGCAAACTACGCTCCGATGGTGACAGCAACTCCCCCGTCGCGCTAACTTTGGGTCACACTCAAGGCATTTTTATCCTACTCATCCTGGGATGGAGCTCCAGCTCATTGATCTTCATGGGGGAGATGGTCGGGAGACAAAGAGCTTGAAGCAATTGTTAACTGAGGCTTTTGTAGTTTCTAATACTTTGTAATAAGATTGTACAATTATTAATTATTCTGTATTTATTATTTGAAAATAAAAAGAAGCACATATTACATTTTTGCTAAACTACTGCCACGACACGTGTCTCGCGTTCCAAATGCCTATAAAGAAAGTTACTATGTGTGTGTGTGTGTGTGTGTGTGTGTGTGTGTGTGTGTGTGTGTGTGTGTGTGTGTGTGTGTTGTGGGGTGTTGGGGGGGGTAGGGGGTGTCATTGAGGCCCTGTCAGTGTTCCGTTTGTATGTTCGAACCTTTTCTTATAACATAACATTAATGTTTTTAGTGAAGCTTATCAAAATTACTGTAACATTTGAATAATATTCATCAAATAATCTGAAAATAGAAAGCAAATAAATAGGCTGTCGAAATTATTCATCCTACCAATAATTCAAACAGGGAAATTAGGGTTACAAGCGCATTTGGGATATTGCACTTGGGTTATCAAAATAAACAGATTTGTTATGATTCAATATATTTATGATGGTAAAATATAGGAGGAGGAAGGGTTCATTTAATTCAAAATTTAGGCATATAGTCGCGGTCTGACGAATCTAAGTCAGCTGACACTATATTTTTTTATTTATTTTTTATTTTTATTTTTATTTTTTATTTTTTATTACATTTAAAGGGTACAGGTTAAGGGACAACAAAACTACGTTAAAAAAAATCCCGCTTGTCGCCAGACCCTGTAAAGGGACTGTAGGATAAATAAAAGCAAGGGGTGCAGGTCCAGTTAACATTAGAGGTGTCTTGACACTCCTCTTTTGAAAGAATTCATGTCAAGGCAGGTGGAAAAACAGACAAAGGAAGAGAGTTCCAGAGTTTACCAGTGTAAGGGATGAAAGAGTGCAGATACTGGTTAACTCTTGCATTAGAAAGATGGACAGAATAAGGATGAGAAGAAGTAGAAAGTCTTGTGTAGCGAGGCCGCGGGAGGGATGGAGGCATGCATTTAGCAAGTTCAGAAGAGCAGTCAGCATGAAAATAGCGGTAGAAAAGCGATAAAGATGCAACATTGCGTCGGTGACGTAAAGAATCAAGACAGTCAGCTATAGGAGGAGAGTTGATGAGACGAACAGTTTTAGACTCCATCCTGTTTAACAAAGTTGTAAGAGTTGAACCCCCCCTGACATGAGAACCCTACTCGATACATGGCCGGATAAGGCCCCAGTACAGAGCAAGCAGCTAGGAGGGAGAGAAAAATTGACGCAAACACCATAGGCCACCTAACTTCTTGGAAGCTGATATAGCAAAAGTAGAGATGTAAAATTGCCAGGTTTGATTTTTAGTAAAGGATAGACCGAGTGAGGAGAGGGGCAGTTGAGTGTCATTGAGGTGAGGGGATAGTTATCTGGAAAGTTATGTCGTGTAGATAGGTGTAGAAATTGAGTTTTTGAGGCATTGAACAAAACCAGGTTTGCTCTGCCCCTTTCAGAAACTAGTGAAAGATCAGAAGTTAAGCGTTCTATAGCATCACGACTTGAATCTTTTAATTCTTGTTGGGTTGGACGTCTGTTGTACAACGTTAAAAAATGCAGGGTGGTGTCATCAACATAGGAGTGGATAGGGCATTGAGTCAGATTTAGGAGATCATTGATGAATAATAGAAAGAGAGTGGGTGATAGGACCGAATCCTGAGGAACACCACTGTTAATAGTTTTAGGGGAAAAACAGTGACCGTCCACTACAGCACAAAAAGAACGGTCAGAAAAGAAACTGGAGATAAAGGTACAGAGAGAAGGATAGAATCCGTAGGAGGGTAATTTAGAAATTAAAGATTTATGCCAGATTCTATCCCAGGCATGGAGCGATTTCGGAAGCACAGTTTTTGAGAACAGCAGGAGGGACTGTATCCTGACCGTAAGCCTTCCGAAAAATGAAGGCAAGAGAGGACTTGGAAAACGTCTAAATGACCAATTTAAATTTTAGGGATGAAGTAGTCAGAGGGTGGAGGAATAGGAGGTATATGACCAGTATCATCCAAAGTAGAATTGGTAGCAAGGTTTTGAGCGAAGAGTTCAGCTTTAAAGAAAAAAGAGACAGCTGTGGAGCCATCTGGTTGAAGCAAAGGAGGGAATAATACTAAAGCTAAAAAACCCTGGATTAACTCTGCTTGTTCTCGTGCTGTCAATGATAGAGAGGCAGCTCACAAACGGTACCGTAGCAAACCATCTGCTGAAACTCATGCTCTATATATTTCTGCCCGTAATCATGCCAAATCTATTCTCCAACTTACTAAAAACTCTTTCATTAATAGAAAATGTCAAAATCTGTCCAATTCTAACTCTTCTCGTGATTTCTGGCATCTAGCCAATAATATCTCTAACAATTTTACTTCTTCATTTTTCCCTCTTTTACCTCAACCAGATGGCTCAACAGCTGTCTCTTCTTTCTTTAAAGCTTAAGTCTTCGCTCAAACCTTTGCTACCAACTCTACTTTGGATGATACTGGGCATATTCCTCCTACTCCTCCACCCTCTGACTACTTCATCCCTAAAATTAATATTCTTCATTATGACGTTTTCCATGCTCTCTCTGGCCTTGATTCTCGGAAGGGTTACGGTCCGGATGGATTCCCTCCTGTTGTTCTCAAAAACTGTGCTTCCGAACTCGCTCACTGCCTGGTCAAACTCTTTCGTCTGTGTCTCTCTACTTCTACCTATCCTTCTTGCTGGAGGTTTGCTCACATTCAACCTGTCCCTAAAAAGGGTGACCGCTCCAATCCTTCTAACTACCGCCCTATAGCTTTGATTTCCTGCCTTTCTAAATCTTTTGAGTCTGTCCTTAACAAGAAGATAATGAGGCATCTATCAGCTCACAACCTTCTCTCTGATTGCCAGTATGGTTTTCGTAAAGGCTGATCTACTGGTGATC
>JAPQNM010000187.1:110000-127178 GCA_029783475.1 Metacarcinus magister
ATGACTTTCCTCCTCATTTTCTCGAAAGCTATTAGAGATATTGGAAATATCATTGCAGCATCTGATAGACCTGATTAAAATCTACTACTGTCATTATGAATATTTTCACTAGTACTAATAAATAATGAATTTTACTTTTTTTTAAATTACTTTCTTCCTCGTTTTCTCGAAAGCTATTAGAGATATTGGAAATATCATTGCATCATCTGATAACCTAATTCAACTGTACAACTGATATTATGAATATTTGTTCTATGACTAATAATTACGCAGTAAAATAAAACCGTATTTTTATATAAAAACATGATTTTCCTCGTCATTTTCTCGAAAGCTATTAGAGATATTGGAAATATAATTGCAGCATCTGATAGACCTAATTAAACTGTACAACTGATATTATGAATATTTGTTCTATGACTAATAATTACGCAGTAAAATTAAACTTAATATTTATATAAAAACATGATTTTCCTCCTCATTTTCTCGAAAGCTATTAGAGATATTGGAAATATCATTGCAGCATCTGATAGACCTAATTAAACTGTACAACTGATATTATGAATATTTGTTCTATGACTAATAATTACGCAGTAAAATGAAACTTAATATTTATATAAAAACATGACTTTCCTCCTCATTTTCTCGAAAGCTATTAGAGATATTGGAAATATCATTGCAGCATCTGATAGACCTAATTAAACTGTACAACTGTCTTATGAATATTTGTTCTATGACTAATAATTACGCAGTAAAATGAAACTTAATATTTCTATATAAACATAACTTTTCTCCTCATTTTCTCGAAAGCTATTAGAGATATTGGAAATATCATTGCAGCATCTGATACACCTAATTAAACTGTACACTGATATTATGAATATTTGTTCTATGGCTAATAATTACGCAGTAAAATGAAACTTAATATTTATATAAAAACATGACTTTCCTCCTCATTTTCTCGAAAGCTATTAGAGATATTGGAATATCATTGCAGCATCTGATACGAACTAATTAAACTGTACAACTGTCATTATGAATATTTGTTCTATGACTAATAATTACGCAGTAAAATGAAACTTAATATTATATAAAAACATGATTTTCCTCCTCATTTTCTCGAAAGCTATTAGAGATATTGGAAATATCACTGCAGCATCTGATAGACCTAATTAAACTGTACAACTGACATTATGAATATTTGTTCTATGACTAATAATTACGCAGTAAAATGAAACTATATATTTATATAAAAACATGACATTCCTCCTCATTTTCTCGAAAGCTATTAGAGATATTGGAAATATCATTGCAGCATCTGATAGACCTGATTAAAATCTACTACTGTCATTATGAATATTTTCACTAGTACTAATAAATAATGAATTTTACTTTTTTTAAATACTTTCTTCCTCGTTTTCTCGAAAGCTATTAGAGATATTGGAAATATCATTGCATCATCTGATAACCTAATTCAACTGTACAACTGATATTATGAATATTTGTTCTATGACTAATAATTACGCAGTAAAATAAAACCGTATTTTTATATAAAAACATGATTTTCCTCGTCATTTTCTCGAAAGCTATTAGAGATATTGGAAATATATTGCAGCATCTGATAGACCTAATTAAACTGTACAACTGATATTATGAATATTTGTTCTATGACTAATAATTACGCAGTAAAATGAAACTTAATATTTATTTAAAAACATGACTTTCCTCCTCATTTTCTCGAAAGCTATTAGAGATATTGGAAATATCATTGCACATCTGATAAACCTAATTAAACTGTACAACTGATATTATGAATATTTGTTTCTATGACTAATAATTACGCAGTAAAATGAAACTTAATATTTATATAAAAACATGATTTTCCTCCTCATTTTCTCGAAAGCTATTAGAGATATTGGAAATATCATTGCAGCATCTGATACACTAATTAAACTGTACAACTGTCATTATGAATATTTGTTCTATGACTAATAATTACGCAGTAAAATGAAACTTAATATTTATATAAAAACATGACTTTCCTCCTCATTTTCTCGAAAGCTATTAGAGATATTGGAAATATCACTGCAGCATCTGATAGACCTAATTAAACTGTACAACTGACATTATGAATATTTGTTCTATGACTAATAATTACTCAGTAAAATGAAACTTAATATTTATATAAAACATGACTTTTCCTCCTCATTTTCTCGAAAGCTATTAGAGATATTGGAAATATCATTGCAGCATCTGATACACCTAATTAAACTGTACAACTGATATTATGAATATTTGTTCTATGACTAATAATTACGCAGTAAAATGAAACTTAATATTTATATAAAAACATGACTTTCCTCCTCATTTTCTCGAAAGCTATTAGAGATATTGGAAATATCATTGCAGCATCTGATACACCTAATTAAACTGTACAACTGTCATTATGAATATTTGTTCTATGACTAATAATTACGCAGTAAAATGAAACTTAATATTTATATAAAAACATGACTTTCCTCCTCATTTTCTCGAAAGCTATTAGAGATATTGGAAATATCATTGCAGCATCTGATAGACCTAATTAAACTGTACAACTGTCATTATGAATATTTGTTCTATGACTAATAATTACGCAGTAAAATGAAACTTATATTTATATAAAAACATGACTTTCCTCCTCATTTTCTCGAAAGCTATTAGAGATATTGGAAATATCATTGCAGCATCTGATAGACCTAATTAAAATCTACTACTGTCATTATGAATATTTTCACTAGTACTAATAAATAATGAATTTTACTTTTTTTAAAAATTACTTTCTTCCTCGTTTTCTCGAAAGCTATTAGAGATATTGGAAATATCATTGCATCATCTGATAACCTAATTCAACTGTACAACTGATATTATGAATATTTGTTCTATGACTAATAATTACGCAGTAAAATGAAAACCGTTATTTTATATAAAAACATGACTTTCCTCGTCATTTTCTCGAAAGCTATTAGAGATATTGGAAATATAATTGCAGCATCTGATAGACCTAATTAAACTGTACAACTGATATTATGAATATTTGTTCTATGACTAATAATTACGCAGTAAAATGAAACTTAATATTTATTTAAAAACATGACTTTCCTCCTCATTTTCTCGAAAGCTATTAGAGATATTGGAAATATCATTGCAGCATCTGATACACCTAATTAAACTCTACAACTGATATTATGAATATTTGTTCTATGACTAATAATTACGCAGTAAAATGAAACTTAATATTTATATAAAAACATGACTTTTCCTCCTCATTTTCTCGAAAGCTATTAGAGATATTGGAAATATCATTGCAGCATCTGATAGACCTAATTAAACTGTACAACTGATATTATGAATATTTGTTCTATGACTAATAATTACGCAGTAAAATAAACTTATATTTATATAAAAACATGACTTTCCTCCTCATTTTCTCGAAAGCTATTAGAGATATTGGAAATATCATTGCAGCATCTGATAGACCTAATTAAACTGTACAACTGTCATTATGAATATTTGTTCTATGACTAATAATTACGCAGTAAAATGAAACTTAATATTTTATATAAAACATGACTTTTCCTCCTCATTTTCTCGAAAGCTATTAGAGATATTGGAAATATTATTGCAGCATCTGATAGACCTAATTAAACTGTACAACTGATATTATGAATATTTGTTCTATGACTAATAATTACGCAGTAAAATGAAACTTAATATTTATATAAAACATGACTTTCCTCCTCATTTTCTCGAAAGCTATTAGAGATATTGGAAATATCATTGCAGCATCTGATAGACCTAATTAAACTGTACAACTGTCATTATGAATATTTGTTCTATGACTAATAATTACGCAGTAAAATGAAACTTAATATTTATATAAAAACATGACTTTCCTCCTCATTTTCTCGAAAGCTATTAGAGATATTGGAAATATCATTGCAGCATCTGATAGACCTAATTAAACTGTACAACTGTCATTATGAATATTTGTTCTATGACTAATAATTACGCAGTAAAATGAAACTTATATTTATATAAAAACATGACTTTCCTCCTCATTTTCTCGAAAGCTATTAGAGATATTGGAAATATCATTGCAGCATCTGATAGACCTAATTAAAATCTACTACTGTCATTATGAATATTTTCACTAGTACTAATAAATACTGAATTTTACTTTTTTTTAAATAACTTTCTTCCTCGTTTTCTCGAAAGCTATTAGAGATATTGGAAATATCATTGCATCATCTGATATACCTAATTAAACTGTACAATTGATATTATGAATATTTGTTCTATGACTAATAATTACGCAGTAAAATGAAAACTTAATATTTATATAAAAACATGACTTTCCTCGTCATTTTCTCGAAAGCTATTAGAGATATTGGAAATATCATTGCAGCATCTGATAGACCTAATTAAACTGTACAACTGTCATTATGAATATTTGTTCTATGACTAATAATTACGCAGTAAAATGAAACTTAATATTTATATAAAAACATGACTTTCCTCCTCATTTTCTCGAAAGCTATTAGAGATATTGGAAATATCATTGCAGCATCTGATAGACCTAATTAAACTGTACAACTGTCATTATGAATATTTGTTCTATGACTAATAATTACGCAGTAAAATGAAACTTAATATTTATATAAAAACATGACTTTCCTCCTCATTTTCTCGAAAGCTATTAGAGATATTGGAAATATTATTGCAGCATCTGATAGACCTAATTAAACTGTACAACTGTCATTATGAATATTTTCTATGACTAATAATTACGCAGTAAAATGAAACTTAATATTTATATAAAAACATGACTTTCCTCCTCATTTTCTCGAAAGCTATTAGAGATATTGGAAATATCATTGCAGCATCTGATAGACCTAATTCAAACTGTACAACTGATATTATGAATATTTGTTCTATGACTAATAATTACGCAGTAAAATGAAACTTATTTTTATATAAAAACATGACTTTCCTCCTCATTTTCTCGAAAGCTATTAGAGATATTGGAAATATCATTGCAGCATCTGATAGACCTAATTAAACTGTACAACTGTCATTATGAATATTTGTTCTATGACTAATAATTACGCAGTAAAATGAAACTTAATATTTATATAAAAACATGACTTTCCTCCTCATTTTCTCGAAAGCTATTAGAGATATTGGAAATATCATTGCAGCATCTGATAGACCTAATTAAACTGTACAACTGATATTATGAATATTTGTTCTATGACTAATAATTACGCAGTAAAATGAAACTTAATATTTATATAAAAACATGACTTTCCTCCTCATTTTTCTCGAAAGCTATTAGAGATATTGGAAATATCATTGCAGCATCTGATAGACCTAATTAAACTGTACAACTGTCATTATGAATATTTGTTCTATGACTAATAATTACGCAGTAAAATGAAACTTAATATTTATATATAAACATGACTTTCCTCGTCATTTTCTCGAAAGCTATTAGAGATATTGGAAATATTATTGCAGCATCTGATAGACCTAATTAAAATCTACTACTGTCATTATGAATATTTTCACTAGTACTAATAAATACTGAATTTTACTTTTTTTAAAAAATACTTTCTTCCTCGTTTTCTCGAAAGCTATTAGAGATATTGGAAATATCATTGCATCATCTGATATACCTAATTCAACTGTACAACTGATTATGAATATTTGTTCTATGACTAATAATTACGCAGTAAAATAAAACCGTATTTTTATATAAAAACATGACTTTCCTCGTCATTTTCTTGAAAGCTATTAGAGATATTGGAAATATCATTGCAGCATCTGATAGACCTAATTAAACTGTACAACTGTCATTATGAATATTTGTTCTATGACTAATAATTACGCAGTAAAATGAAACTTAATATTTATATATAAACATGACTTTCCTCCTCATTTTCTCGAAAGCTATTAGAGATATTGGAAATATCATTGCAGCATCTGATAGACCTAATTAAACTGTACAACTGATATTATGAATATTTGTTCTATGACTAATAATTACGCAGTAAAATGAAACTTAATATTTATATAAAAACATGACTTTCCTCCTCATTTTTCTCGAAAGCTATTAGAGATATTGGAAATATCATTGCAGCATCTGATAGACCTAATTAAACTGTACAACTGTCATTATGAATATTTGTTCTATGACTAATAATTACGCAGTAAAATGAAACTTAATATTTATATAAAAACATGACTTTCCTCCTCATTTTCTCGAAAGCTATTAGAGATATTGGAAATATTATTGCAGCATCTGATAGACCTAATTAAACTGTACAACTGATATTATGAATATTTGTTCTATGACTAATAATTACGCAGTAAAATGAAACTTAATATTTATATAAAAACATGACTTTCCTCCTCATTTTCTCGAAAGCTATTAGAGATATTGGAAATATCATTGCAGCATCTGATAGACCTAATTAAACTGTACAACTGATATTATGAATATTTGTTCTATGACTAATAATTACGCAGTAAAATGAAACTTAATATTTATATAAAAACATGACTTTCCTCCTCATTTTTTCGAAAGCTATTAGAGATATTGGAAATATCATTGCAGCATCTGATAGACCTAATTAAACTGTACAACTGTCATTATGAATATTTGTTCTATGACTAATAATTACGCAGTAAAATGAAACTTAATATTTATATATAAACATGACTTTCCTCGTCATTTTCTCGAAAGCTATTAGAGATATTGGAAATATTATTGCAGCATCTGATAGACCTAATTAAAATCTACTACTGTCATTATGAATATTTTCACTAGTACTAATAAATACTGAATTTTACTTTTTTTAAAAAATACTTTCTTCCTCGTTTTCTCGAAAGCTATTAGAGATATTGGAAATATCATTGCATCATCTGATATACCTAATTCAACTGTACAACTGATATGAATATTTGTTCTATGACTAATAATTACGCAGTAAAATAAAACCGTATTTTTATATAAAAACATGACTTTCCTCGTCATTTTCTTGAAAGCTATTAGAGATATTGGAAATATCATTGCAGCATCTGATAGACCTAATTAAACTGTACAACTGTCATTATGAATATTTGTTCTATGACTAATAATTACGCAGTAAAATGAAACTTAATATTTATATATAAACATGACTTTCCTCCTCATTTTCTCGAAAGCTATTAGAGATATTGGAAATATCATTGCAGCATCTGATAGACCTAATTAAACTGTACAACTGATATTATGAATATTTGTTCTATGACTAATAATTACGCAGTAAAATGAAACTTAATATTTATATAAAAACATGACTTTCCTCCTCATTTTCTCGAAAGCTATTAGAGATATTGGAAATATCATTGCAGCATCTGATAGACCTAATTAAACTGTACAACTGTCATTATGAATATTTGTTCTATGACTAATAATTACGCAGTAAAATGAAACTTAATATTTATATAAAAACATGACTTTCCTCCTCATTTTCTCGAAAGCTATTAGAGATATTGGAAATATCATTGCAGCATCTGATAGACCTAATTAAACTGTACAACTGATATTATGAATATTTGTTCTATGACTAATAATTACGCAGTAAAATGAAACTTAATATTTATATAAAAACATGACTTTCCTCCTCATTTTCTCGAAAGCTATTAGAGATATTGGAAATATCATTGCAGCATCTGATAGACCTAATTAAACTGTACAACTGATATTATGAATATTTGTTCTATGACTAATAATTACGCAGTAAAATGAAACTTAATATTTATATAAAAACATGACTTTCCTCCTCATTTTTTCGAAAGCTATTAGAGATATTGGAAATATCATTGCAGCATCTGATAGACCTAATTAAACTGTACAACTGTCATTATGAATATTTGTTCTATGACTAATAATTACGCAGTAAAATGAAACTTAATATTTATATATAAACATGACTTTCCTCGTCATTTTCTCGAAAGCTATTAGAGATATTGGAAATATTATTGCAGCATCTGATAGACCTAATTAAAATCTACTACTGTCATTATGAATATTTTCACTAGTACTAATAAATACTGAATTTTACTTTTTTTTAAATTACTTTCTTCCTCGTTTTCTCGAAAGCTATTAGAGATATTGGAAATATCATTGCATCATCTGATATACCTAATTCAACTGTACAACTGATATGAATATTTGTTCTATGACTAATAATTACGCAGTAAAATAAAACCGTATTTTTATATAAAAACATGACTTTCCTCGTCATTTTCTTGAAAGCTATTAGAGATATTGGAAATATCATTGCAGCATCTGATAGACCTAATTAAACTGTACAACTGTCATTATGAATATTTGTTCTATGACTAATAATTACGCAGTAAAATGAAACTTAATATTTATATATAAACATGACTTTCCTCGTCATTTTCTCGAAAGCTATTAGAGATATTGGAAATATTATTGCAGCATCTGATAGACCTAATTAAAATCTACTACTGTCATTATGAATATTTTCACTAGTACTAATAAATACTGAATTTTACTTTTTTTTAAATTACTTTCTTCCTCGTTTTCTCGAAAGCTATTAGAGATATTGGAAATATCATTGCATCATCTGATATACCTAATTCAACTGTACAACTGATATGAATATTTGTTCTATGACTAATAATTACGCAGTAAAATAAAACCGTATTTTTATATAAAAACATGACTTTCCTCCTCATTTTCTTGAAAGCTATTAGAGATATTGGAAATATAATTGCAGCATCTGATAGACCTAATTAAACTGTACAACTGTCATTATGAATATTTGTTCTATGACTAATAATTACGCAGTAAAATGAAACTTAATATTTATATATAAACATGACTTTCCTCCTCATTTTCCCGAAAGCTATTAGAGATATTGGAAATATCATTGCAGCATCTGATAGACCTAATTAAACTGTACAACTGATATTATGAATATTTGTTCTATGACTAATAATTACGCAGTAAAATGAAACTTAATATTTATATAAAAACATGACTTTCCTCCTCATTTTTCTCGAAAGCTATTAGAGATATTGGAAATATCATTGCAGCATCTGATAGACCTAATTAAACTGTACAACTGATATTATGAATATTTGTTCTATGACTAATAATTACGCAGTAAAATGAAACTTAATATTTATATAAAAACATGACTTTCCTCCTCATTTTCTCGAAAGCTATTAGAGATATTGGAAATATTATTGCAGCATCTGATAGACCTAATTAAACTGTACAACTGATATTATGAATATTTGTTCTATGACTAATAATTACGCAGTAAAATGAAACTTAATATTTATATAAAAACATGACTTTCCTCCTCATTTTCTCGAAAGCTATTAGAGATATTGGAAATATCATTGCAGCATCTGATAGACCTAATTAAACTGTACAACTGTCATTATGAATATTTGTTCTATGACTAATAATTACGCAGTAAAATGAAACTTAATATTTATATAAAAACATGACTTTCCTCCTCATTTTCTCGAAAGCTATTAGAGATATTGGAAATATCATTGCAGCATCTGATAGACCTAATTAAACTGTACAACTGATATTATGAATATTTGTTCTATGACTAATAATTACGCAGTAAAATGAAACTTAATATTTATATAAAAACATGACTTTCCTCCTCATTTTTCTCGAAAGCTATTAGAGATATTGGAAATATCATTGCAGCATCTGATAGACCTAATTAAACTGTACAACTGTCATTATGAATATTTGTTCTATGACTAATAATTACGCAGTAAAATGAAACTTAATATTTATATATAAACATGACTTTCCTCGTCATTTTCTCGAAAGCTATTAGAGATATTGGAAATATTATTGCAGCATCTGATAGACCTAATTAAAATCTACTACTGTCATTATGAATATTTTCACTAGTACTAATAAATAATGAATTTTACTTTTTTTTAAATTACTTTCTTCCTCGTTTTCTCGAAAGCTATTAGAGATATTGGAAATATCATTGCATCATCTGATACACCTAATTCAACTGTACAACTGATATTATGAATATTTGTTCTATGACTAATAATTACGCAGTAAAATAAAACCGTATTTTTATATAAAACATGACTTTCCTCGTCATTTTCTCGAAAGCTATTAGAGATATTGGAAATATAATTGCAGCATCTGATAGACCTAATTAAACTGTACAACTGATATTATGAATATTTGTTCTATGACTAATAATTACGCAGTAAAATGAAACTTAATATTTATATAAAAACATGACTTTCCTCCTCATTTTCTCGAAAGCTATTAGAGATATTGGAAATATCATTGCAGCATCTGATAGACCTAATTAAACTGTACAACTGATATTATGAATATTTGTTCTATGACTAATAATTACGCAGTAAAATGAAACTTAATATTTATATAAAAACATGACTTTTCCTCCTCATTTTCTCGAAAGCTATTAGAGATATTGGAAATATCATTGCAGCATCTGATAGACCTAATTAAACTGTACAACTGATATTATGAATATTTGTTCTATGACTAATAATTACGCAGTAAAATGAAACTTAATATTTATATAAAAACATGACTTTCCTCCTCATTTTTCTCGAAAGCTATTAGAGATATTGGAAATATCATTGCAGCATCTGATAGACCTAATTAAACTGTACAACTGTCATTATGAATATTTGTTCTATGACTAATAATTACGCAGTAAAATGAAACTTAATATTTATATAAAACATGACTTTCCTCCTCATTTTCTCGAAAGCTATTAGAGATATTGGAAATATCATTGCAGCATCTGATAGACCTGATTAAAATCTACTACTGTCATTATGAATATTTTCACTAGTACTAATAAATAATGAATTTTACTTTTTTTTAAATTACTTTCTTCCTCGTTTTCTCGAAAGCTATTAGAGATATTGGAAATATCATTGCATCATCTGATACACCTAATTCAACTGTACAACTGATATTATGAATATTTGTTCTATGACTAATAATTACGCAGTAAAATAAAACCGTATTTTTATATAAAAACATGACTTTCCTCGTCATTTTCTCGAAAGCTATTAGAGATATTGGAAATATAATTGCAGCATCTGATAGACCTAATTAAACTGTACAACTGATCATTATGAATATTTGTTCTATGACTAATAATTACGCAGTAAAATGAAACTTAATATTTATATAAAAACATGACTTTCCTCCTCATTTTCTCGAAAGCTATTAGAGATATTGGAAATATCATTGCAGCATCTGATAGACCTAATTAAACTGTACAACTGATATTATGAATATTTGTTCTATGACTAATAATTACGCAGTAAAATGAAACTTAATATTTATATAAAAACATGACTTTCCTCCTCATTTTCTCGAAAGCTATTAGAGATATTGGAAATATCATTGCAGCATCTGATAGACCTAATTAAACTGTACAACTGATATTATGAATATTTGTTCTATGACTAATAATTACGCAGTAAAATGAAACTTAATATTTATATAAAAACATGACTTTCCTCCTCATTTTCTCGAAAGCTATTAGAGATATTGGAAATATCATTGCAGCATCTGATAGACCTAATTAAAATCTACTACTGTCATTATGAATATTTTCACTAGTACTAATAAATACATGAATTTTACTTTTTTTATAAATTACTTTCTTCCTCGTTTTCTCGAAAGCTATTAGAGATATTGGAAATATCATTGCATCATCTGATAGACCTAATTCAACTGTACAACTGTATTATGAATATTTGTTCTATGACTAATAATTACGCAGTAAAATAAAACCGTATTTTTATATAAAAACATGACTTTCCTCGTCATTTTCTCGAAAGCTATTAGAGATATTGGAAATATCATTGCAGCATCTGATAGACCTAATTAAACTGTACAACTGATATTATGAATATTTGTTCTATGACTAATAATTACGCAGTAAAATGAAACTTAATATTTATATAAAAACATGACTTTCCTCCTCATTTTCTCGAAAGCTATTAGAGATATTGGAAATATCATTGCAGCATCTGATAGACCTAATTAAACTGTACAACTGATATTATGAATATTTGTTCTATGACTAATAATTACGCAGTAAAATGAAACTTAATATTTATATAAAAACATGACTTTCCTCCTCATTTTCTCGAAAGCTATTAGAGATATTGGAAATATCATTGCAGCATCTGATAGACCTAATTAAACTGTACAACTGTCATTATGAATATTTGTTCTATGACTAATAATTACGCAGTAAAATGAAACTTAATATTTATATAAAAACATGACTTTCCTCGTCATTTTCTCGAAAGCTATTAGAGATATTGGAAATATCATTGCAGCATCTGATAGACCTAATTAAAATCTACTACTGTCATTATGAATATTTTCACTAGTACTAATAAATACTGAATTTTACTTTTTTTAAAAAATACTTTCTTCCTCGTTTTCTCGAAAGCTATTAGAGATATTGGAAATATCATTGCATCATCTGATATACCTAATTCAACTGTACAACTGATATGAATATTTGTTCTATGACTAATAATTACGCAGTAAAATAAACCGTATTTTTATATAAAAACATGACTTTCCTCGTCATTTTCTTGAAAGCTATTAGAGATATTGGAAATATCATTGCAGCATCTGATAGACCTAATTAAACTGTACAACTGTCATTATGAATATTTGTTCTATGACTAATAATTACGCAGTAAAATGAAACTTAATATTTATATATAAACATGACTTTCCTCCTCATTTTCTCGAAAGCTATTAGAGATATTGGAAATATCATTGCAGCATCTGATAGACCTAATTAAAATCTACTACTGTCATTATGAATATTTTCACTAGTACTAATAAATACTGAATTTTACTTTTTTATTAAAACTACTTTCTTCCTCGTTTTCTCGAAAGCTATTAGAGATATTGGAAATATCATTGCATCATCTGATATACCTAATTCAAACTGTACAACTGATTATGAATATTTGTTCTATGACTAATAATTACGCAGTAAAATGAAAACTTAATTTTATATAAAAACATGACTTTCCTCCTCATTTTCTCGAAAGCTATTAGAGATATTGGAAATATCATTGCAGCATCTGATAGACCTAATTAAACTGTACAACTGTCATTATGAATATTTGTTCTATGACTAATAATTACGCAGTAAAATGAAACTTAATATTTATATAAAAACATGACTTTCCTCCTCATTTTCTCGAAAGCTATTAGAGATATTGGAAATATTATTGCAGCATCTGATAGACCTAATTAAAATCTACTACTGTCATTATGAATATTTGTTCTATGACTAATAATTACGCAGTAAAATTGAAACTTATTTTATATAAAATTACTTTCTTCCTCGTTTTCTCGAAAGCTATTAGAGATATTGGAAATATCATTGCAGCATCTGATAGACCTAATTCAAACTGTACAACTGTATTATGAATATTTGTTCTATGACTAATAATTACGCAGTAAAATGAAAACCGTAATTTTATATAAAAACATGACTTTCCTCCTCATTTTCTCGAAAGCTATTAGAGATATTGGAAATATCATTGCAGCATCTGATAGACCTAATTAAACTGTACAACTGTCATTATGAATATTTGTTCTATGACTAATAATTACGCAGTAAAATGAAACTTAATATTTATATATAAACATGACTTTCCTCCTCATTTTCTCGAAAGCTATTAGAGATATTGGAAATATCATTGCAGCATCTGATAGACCTAATTAAACTGTACAACTGATATTATGAATATTTGTTCTATGACTAATAATTACGCAGTAAAATGAAACTTAATATTTATATAAAAACATGACTTTCCTCCTCATTTTTCTCGAAAGCTATTAGAGATATTGGAAATATCATTGCAGCATCTGATAGACCTAATTAAACTGTACAACTGATATTATGAATATTTGTTCTATGACTAATAATTACGCAGTAAAATGAAACTTAATATTTATATAAAAACATGACTTTCCTCCTCATTTTCTCGAAAGCTATTAGAGATATTGGAAATATTATTGCAGCATCTGATAGACCTAATTAAACTGTACAACTGATATTATGAATATTTGTTCTATGACTAATAATTACGCAGTAAAATGAAACTTAATATTTATATAAAAACATGACTTTCCTCCTCATTTTCTCGAAAGCTATTAGAGATATTGGAAATATCATTGCAGCATCTGATAGACCTAATTAAACTGTACAACTGTCATTATGAATATTTGTTCTATGACTAATAATTACGCAGTAAAATGAAACTTAATATTTATATAAAAACATGACTTTCCTCCTCATTTTCTCGAAAGCTATTAGAGATATTGGAAATATCATTGCAGCATCTGATAGACCTATTAAACTGTACAACTGATATTATGAATATTTGTTCTATGACTAATAATTACGCAGTAAAATGAAACTTAATATTTATATAAAAACATGACTTTCCTCCTCATTTTTTCGAAAGCTATTAGAGATATTGGAAATATCATTGCAGCATCTGATAGACCTAATTAAACTGTACAACTGTCATTATGAATATTTGTTCTATGACTAATAATTACGCAGTAAAATGAAACTTAATATTTATATATAAAACATGACTTTCCTCGTCATTTTCTCGAAAGCTATTAGAGATATTGGAAATATTATTGCAGCATCTGATAGACCTAATTAAAATCTACTACTGTCATTATGAATATTTTCACTAGTACTAATAAATAATGAATTTTACTTTTTTTTAAAATTACTTTCTTCCTCGTTTTCTCGAAAGCTATTAGAGATATTGGAAATATCATTGCATCATCTGATACACCTAATTCAACTGTACAACTGATATTATGAATATTTGTTCTATGACTAATAATTACGCAGTAAAATAAAACCGTATTTTTATATAAAACATGACTTTCCTCGTCATTTTCTCGAAAGCTATTAGAGATATTGGAAATATAATTGCAGCATCTGATAGACCTAATTAAACTGTACAACTGATATTATGAATATTTGTTCTATGACTAATAATTACGCAGTAAAACTGAAACTTAATATTTATTTAAAAACATGACTTTCTTCCTCATTTTCTCGAAAGCTATTAGAGATATTGGAAATATCATTGCAGCATCTGATAGACCTAATTAAACTGTACAACTGATATTATGAATATTTGTTCTATGACTAATAATTACGCAGTAAAATGAAACTTAATATTTATATAAAAACATGACTTTCCTCCTCATTTTCTCGAAAGCTATTAGAGATATTGGAAATATCATTGCAGCATCTGATAGACCTAATTAAACTGTACAACTGACATTATGAATATTTGTTCTATGACTAATAATTACGCAGTAAAATGAAACTTAATATTTATATAAAAACATGACTTTCCTCCTCATTTTCTCGAAAGCTATTAGAGATATTGGAAATATCATTGCAGCATCTGATAGACCTGATTAAAATCTACTACTGTCATTATGAATATTTTCACTAGTACTAATAAATAATGAATTTTACTTTTTTTTAAATTACTTTCTTCCTCGTTTTCTCGAAAGCTATTAGAGATATTGGAAATATCATTGCATCATCTGATATACCTAATTCAACTGTACAACTGATATGAATATTTGTTCTATGACTAATAATTACGCAGTAAAATAAAACCGTATTTTTATATAAAAACATGACTTTCCTCATTTTCTTGAAAGCTATTAGAGATATTGGAAATATAATTGCAGCATCTGATAGACCTAATTAAACTGTACAACTGTCATTATGAATATTTGTTCTATGACTAATAATTACGCAGTAAAATGAAACTTAATATTTATATATAAACATGACTTTCCACCTCATTTTCCCGAAAGCTATTAGAGATATTGGAAATATCATTGCAGCATCTGATAGACCTAATTAAACTGTACAACTGATATTATGAATATTTGTTCTATGACTAATAATTACGCAGTAAAATGAAACTTAATATTTATATAAAAACATGACTTTCCTCCTCATTTTTTCGAAAGCTATTAGAGATATTGGAAATATCATTGCAGCATCTGATAGACCTAATTAAACTGTACAACTGATATTATGAATATTTGTTCTATGACTAATAATTACGCAGTAAAATGAAACTTAATATTTATATAAAAACATGACTTTCCTCCTCATTTTCTCGAAAGCTATTAGAGATATTGGAAATATTATTGCAGCATCTGATAGACCTAATTAAACTGTACAACTGATATTATGAATATTTGCTCTATGACTAATAATTACGCAGTAAAATGAAACTTAATATTTATATAAAAACATGACTTTCCTCCTCATTTTCTCGAAAGCTATTAGAGATATTGGAAATATCATTGCAGCATCTGATAGACCTGATTAAACTGTACAACTGTCATTATGAATATTTGTTCTATGACTAATAATTACGCAGTAAAATGAAACTTAATATTTATATAAAAACATGACTTTCCTCCTCATTTTCTCGAAAGCTATTAGAGATATTGGAAATATTATTGCAGCATCTGATAGACCTAATTAAACTGTACAACTGATATTATGAATATTTGTTCTATGACTAATAATTACGCAGTAAAATGAAACTTAATATTTATATAAAAACATGACTTTCCTCCTCATTTTCTCGAAAGCTATTAGAGATATTGGAAATATCATTGCAGCATCTGATAGACCTAATTAAACTGTACAACTGATATTATGAATATTTGTTCTATGACTAATAATTACGCAGTAAAATGAAACTTAATATTTATATAAAAACATGACTTTCCTCCTCATTTTTTCGAAAGCTATTAGAGATATTGGAAATATCATTGCAGCATCTGATAGACCTAATTAAACTGTACAACTGTCATTATGAATATTTGTTCTATGACTAATAATTACGCAGTAAAATGAAACTTAATATTTATATATAAACATGACTTTCCTCGTCATTTTCTCGAAAGCTATTAGAGATATTGGAAATATTATTGCAGCATCTGATAGACCTAATTAAAAT
>JAPQNM010000188.1:0-20000 GCA_029783475.1 Metacarcinus magister
ACAAGCAGAAACAAAACACACAAGACCTAAGATAAAAAGAAAAAAAAATTTACTAATCCCCTTTCCTTCAACCTTACCATCTTCATCGTCCTCCAATTCCTCCCTCCCTCACAATCCTACCTCCAATCCTCCCTCCTCCAACTCTCCTCGCCTCCCTCCATCTCTCCTTGCTGTCTAACCTTCTGCTAATCAGTCTATCGCGGTATAGAAAACCTCAATAGAAAGAAACGTGAATCACCTACAACCACTCCCTGCAGTATATATTTTTTCTTTACATAATCCTGGTTTCTTCCATCCTTCTCTTCTTCCTTCCACTCCTCCTCTCCCTCCATCTCCTCTTCTTCCTCTCCTCCTCTGTTTGCATTGTTAACGTTCCCTTTGTACCTGGTTCACTCATTGCTTTTGCCTTTCCTTCCATATTTTTACTACATGACGCTGGTGGACGCATATGTATTGCAAGGCAGGAGGAGAGGAGGAGGAGGAGGAGGAGGAAGGTACAAGAAGGATGCAAATAACTGGTTCTTATTTACACCTACAATAACGTCTTTTATTCTTTCTCCCGCCTCCAGCTCCTTCTTCTTCTTCTTCTTCTTCTGTGTCTTATATATTTAGGGACAACTTTTTTTTTTTCTTTTTTTTTCACCCCATCATCGCTCCTCAAACTGGTGGCGTTCGTGTCTCTAAATTTTTGCCCTAACAAGCATGGAGTTATTTACACACGTTGATCCAGTTCCCATTTTCTGTGGCTAAGACATATTGACACAGCGACCACAAAGACAAAAAAAAAAAAAACGGAAACAAAAAAAAAAAACGAAGCTGGCGGAGGAGGAAGGAAAAGGAGGTGGTACCCTTTTAATGTAAAAAAAAATAAATAAAAACTGATTAAAATGCGAGATGTCATTGTGTCAGTTACATATCTTTTGCAGCCTTTCCTAGTAGTTAACTAGAGAGAATCTGAGGTCCTGTCATTGTCCATCCAGCCGTATCATCTACTGTGCTCCTCCGGAGTACGTACCTCGTGCTGTTTAATTACGTAGAGAGAAGTCGCTGAGTACAACCAATGGAGTGGTTGTTCATTGCCTAGATACATAAGTTTGTCTTGACTTTTAGTAGTATTTAGACTAACATGTATTTTACCGTTTTGTATCTATATTTGTACATAGTTATTATTATTCATAATTATATTACTTATTAGTATATTATGTTAAAGGTGCAAAAACCTCAATACATAGTTTAGATGTAATAAATTTTTCTATTTCTATGCGGTATCATTAGTTTAGTCATCCATATTTTCATGAGACATACTACACTCGATTAACATATAACAAGAGTTGTGCGACCTTAATAGATCTATATCATTATATATATATTACTACTTATATCTATATTCATCTATATACGATATACTTAGTATATACTATATATATATCTATATATATATATATGACTATAATATACTAGAATATTATATATATATATATATATAGATATACTTCCCGACACTACCTACTTATATTATATATAATATACCTATATATACTTTGTGTGTGTGTTTGCTTTTACCATGATAGAACAGCCAATATATTGTCTGTTTGTAATGCTACTCACACACATGTCATAATATTATGAGACAATATTCTGTTTTCTTCTATGTATAGTGGGTATAGGTCCGTTGTTCAGACCTAATCCCAATTTTGTTACTAATCATATAGTCCTCATAGAAGGAAAACAGAGACAAAATGTATTTTTACAACTAGATTATAACTACAGTTTTATCAAGTATTACACACTAACCTCAAGCGTTCATAGTCAAAATAGTTGTTGTAATTATGGCACCAACAAGTCACTTTGCTTTAAACTGTACTGATCCTGATATCCTGTAAATGTAATTGTATATGGTTGTGTAATACTGCACACCTAAACACCTAACATGATTGTATGCTTTAGTGACAGAGTATAATGGGTGCTTGGAAAAAACGACTAATAAAAATGTCTATGAAGCCGTCATGCAACAGCTCACCCTACACCCAGGCTGAGCTTGTGACGGTGTATGCAGAGAGTCATGATTATTATTACTGATACTAACGTAGTTTTGATACAAAGAAATGTGCTCTTTCACCTAATTGTATTTACCTAGTTGTAGTATACATTGGGCCAGAGAGCTACCTCGTGCTTGGTCCTGTCTCCATCTCTACTATTTGTCTAGTTGTTCCTTCAGTTAAGTGTCCATTCTTTGTCATTATCGACCCGTCTTCCTTCAGTTACCTAATCAGTATCTATACTTTTTGGGCGGATAGCACACTTTTTGTATCGCCTTCAACCGCACCGAAATACATCTCTCTGAGCCATCTGCTCTCTTCTTGTGTCCCCTCAAATTCGAGCCTCTCCTTTGCTTCTCATCTTAGGTCTTTTCTATCTGTTGTCACTCAGGTTGTCACACACAGCCTGTATATATGTGATTAAGTCACTCTGTCTCTTCAGTGTTGTGTGTTAAGTGCATTTCTTTTAATCTTTCCTCATATGTTAGGTCTTCCAATCTGCACCAGTCTTAGTGTTGTAATTCGCGGTATCTCTCTACCATTTCAACACATGTTGTCTTTCCTGTTTCCTGCGGTCGGGACGATAGTACTCTGCACATTCCAGTTTTCGTCTGATCATTATAGTTATAAGTGTTTTCTCCTCATCTAGGAATTGAAAAGCCATTCGTATCATTCCTTAGCATCATGAAAGTGTCTCGCAAATATCTCTCTATACGTGTCTGCTGTGCTGATAAGTTGTTTCTGTAGCATTACCACCTGTCGGGCCCAAATCTTGCTCTTCTTTGTATGTGCTTTCGATTCTGATAATATTTGATCTAATACTTTACGACAAATGTGATGAAATATGTGATGTGCCATACATCTGCATTCAAACCTACAGTGACCCGTCTTGCTAGTATCACTGTTTAAATGTTAGGTGACTCGTGTGATTCTCTTTGTGGTGTGTGATAGATAAGCCTGTTCGGTACAGTGTGTGTGTTGTGTGTGTGTGTGTGTGTGTATTACTTAGTTGTATTTTACAGGGTTCGAGCAGGGCTCATTATGTCCTGTCTCATATCTATATTTATCCAATTTTTCCTTCAATGTATGCACACTGGGTGCTGTGACAACTTCTTCACTCAAACCATTCCAAATATCCACCGTTCTATGAGGCAAAACTGTATTTCTTAACATCCCTGTGTGTGTGTGTGTGTGTGTTGTGTGTGTTCAATCCACGGCTGCAACTCTCATGGCAACTCATTTAGATCACTTTCTCTGTGTAAAAAAACCCGAAGCAATACATCGGCCTTCTATCTATTGTAATTGTTAATGTGTAAATTATAATTAGTGTCTTATGGATGAAAATATCACATGTAGACTTTGTGATATGAGAACTCAATTATTAGGTTTTATTTAATATATATGAAGTAGAATTGTCGAAATCTGATTAATATGTTATTGTAAACTATTTTTCAGCTGTTAGTGGGACGTTGTCAGGTATTAGCAGCATCATTTATGGGGTTTTATTTAATATATATGAAATAATACATCTTGCTGCTGCATGGTCAGTAACAAGAGTAAATCATGCTGAAATGAATGAAAGTGTGGCCTTCAACATAACATAACATAACAACACTATGCGAGGAGCCAGGATATACGCCCCTTTATGTTATTGTGGCATTTTTAGATGTTGTTTCTCTGTCAAGGTGTAGGAAGACAATGAGACTCATATATCTTATTGCTGCAAGGTCAGGGAAAAGAGTAAATCGTGCTGAAATGAAACGAAATTTTGACCTTTAACACACCATACTCACCTGGCTTACTCACCACCTGTTAGCTACCCCAGTTCATGAGTGAATATGAGGCATAGCTTATGTGAGGTAACAGAGGTATAATGCGATAGCACAAACCTGCAGGTACGCCAGTTTCATGTGTTAGTATGACTACAGTTATAGTGCAATGATAATAAAGATTAAGTTACCTTATGCAGAGTAATTCAAATAAATCTAGTAATATTAAAGTTTCTGTATAGGTTAATGAGGTGCGACTAAACCCCGAATAATCTGAAATAACTAAGAAAGGTTCCAAATAACCCTTAATTCACAATATATAACAAAAAATTTGCTCCAAAATTGCAATTTTCATGCAACCTTGGATAAAAGGATATAAGAACCGCTCATCTCTGAAGGTGGGTGCTCTGTATACTCCATGGAAATACCCATTTATTTATAATAATGTATGATACATTTTTGCTCCAACCTAACCTAACCTAACCTAACCTGTTAGAAAAGAAAGAAAACTATATGTTATGTGAAAATAAGAGCAATTCAACCAAATGTCAAAGTAAAGAGCTACAAATATAAATCAATGTAAAGAATAAAAATACGTATATTAAACCAAACCAAACCATCATTATCTACTATTATTAATCTATCAAGCTATACCACCCCATGACACCTATTCTAAACCATTGGAAGTCTATAGTTTATCTATGAAAACCAAAAGTGTCCATTAGTAAAAATTAACCATTTACTTAAAACTGAAAATCTTTGGATGGGTTGAAATTGAAGAGGATTATTAGTTTTCTTCATCATATTATTATTAATCATTCATTGCTTCTTTTAAGACACAAAGGAAATACACTTTGGAGGACGTGCTGAAATTTTTGAGGGACGGAGACACATCCACCTTCAACACCAAGGAGAGACGTAGCCTGTATAGGTTTGCTACAAGCTTCCAGCTTCGTGTATGTATTGTTTTCTTCTCACTTAAAGGAAAAAGGAGATATTTTGCTGATAAAATCTTCAGTATTGATTCGAGGATTGCGGTTTGCTATCTAACACAGGCTTTAGGTAGGTAAGGCCAATGCGATGAGAGATGAGTGCTCGCAGCCAGGCACAGCTTAGAGCCTGTCCCCTAACTATACCTTACACATGCCTCCTTCGAGTAAATCTTTATAACTGGTTACTCGAAGCGATATAATTGTTATATCATAGTTTTAAATGCCATTGAAACTATATTCTAGATTTAAGTAATTACCTTGCACTTGTCGAAGTAATGGGTACAGGTATGCAAGTAGAGTACAGTGCAAAGTGGTGGAGTGAGTGAAGAATATCACATTGAAGTGATTCGGTCTTATTGATAGGATGACGAGCCTGCAGTTTGTGAAAGTGTGTGAGAGTGAAGTGGAGGATCCTGGTACGAGAGAAAGCCACATGAAAGATGAACAGTGGGATAAGGGAGCAAACGTTTCGAGAATTGATAATAAATTGGAAAGGTAGTGAACAAATAAGGATATGGTGTTTTGCTATGGTGATTTGGAGGCTGTTACCATGATCATCTTGTTGGAAGCTTTTGGGGAGAACAAGGATTCAGAGAGAGAGAGAGGTATGGGAATTTGTCAAAGAGAACAATTTACCGTACTTATTACTGATTATAATATTAATCATAATTTCAAATACAGACTCGAACAGACTCCATTACATCAGTAGAGGGAAGGAGAAACCGATCCAGCTGAAAGTAGTAGTGTTTTCAGAACAGCAGAAATGGAAAGTATTCCAGGATGTCCATGCCTCCAGTAGAGGTGCTCACATGGGTATCAGTAAGACTATTACAAAAAATTACGGACAGATTTTATTGGTTTGGTATTAAAAAAAAGATGTAGTTAAATGGATCAGTGAGTGTGATAGTTGCCAAAAATCAGAAAAGATCAAAAACAGTTGCACCAATTTTGAAACCCATTAAGACTGAAGGCCCTTGGCAGATGGTTGATATATTTTAACTTTGACAGACCTATGGTCCAAATATGTAGAGGCATTTGCTTTATCTTCAAAATCTGCTGACCTTGTATGTGACAGACTTCAGTGTGTTCTGTCGTTTTGGTCCCACCCGAGAAAATCTTAACTGATCAGGGAAAGGAATTCTGTAACAAATTAAATGATAAACTTTTTCCCCTTTTTCAAATCAAGCATCTTGCGACACTAGCCTACCACCCCCAAACTAATGGCCAAGATGAGAGGACCAACTAGATGCTAAAGGTGTATTGAGGAAATTAGTAAATGAAAAACAGGATGACTGGGATCAGTATTTAGAAGCGGCATTATTTGGTATGAGAACGTCTGTGCAATCTTCAACCAAGTATTCTCCCTTTTTCTTGATGTTCGGTTGACAGCCAAGACTGTTTATTGAACTTCAGCTAAATGAAACAAGGGAAAATAATGTTTTAGAATTTCCAGATTTATATCCCTTAGATAAATCAGTAGAATCAAGAATCAGCTACATGACAACCATAAAGGAAAAGGTTCATTCTCATATTTCCAAAGCACAAGCTAAGCAAAAAAGCATTATGAATTAAAGAAGAGCAAAGGTTACAAATCATTTGATTTCAAAATTGGAATGAAAGTTCTTATTAGAAATAATAAAAAACAGGGAAGAAAAGGTTCCCGACTGGAGGAGGATTGGCCCTCCAAGGCCGGCCGGGTTATATCCTGGCTTTGGGTGAGCAACCAGGGAAAATGTGTCTTAATCAGGTGTTTTGGTTTTACTTCATCAATGTTTACTTTCAACAAACCTTTCAATGAATAAAATTTAAGGAAAGCAAAGTTAAGAATTAATTTGAAGTTGTTAATCATGCAGTTCAATACCTAACTTTTATATTTATATTATTACAGGATGCAGTCACTGGCGGAGCAAGGTGCCAAGTGTCTCATTCTGACCAGTGGCACCCTCAGCCCGCTAGACACCTTTGCAGCTCAACTACAGGTTGGTGACACGTGGCTTCAAGGACTGTTCACCTTGGCTTGTAGAACATATATATAATTTTAATGTTAAACAAAAAATAATCACCTTGTAGGATATATGTATAATCATGTTTATTTTTAACTTTTTTTTTATTGTTTCAGGTGCTATTCCCAGTTCAGCTTGAAAACCCACATATTATCAAGAAACATCAAGAAGTGTGGGTTGGGGTGGTCTGCAATGGGCCCGGATATGGTGAATTTGATCTCTTCCTTCAGAACTAGGTACTTTATGTTGATTTACCTTTTCAAGACCCAGATGCCGTCCTGGATACGGCCTTACGTTACCAACTACAGCATGTTTGGTCCTGTCGTGAAGGACATCGCAGATTTCTTCAAGCAGACACTCGTTATGGTGGGTAGTTGAGGATGCTGTTTCAGGGACATAGGAAGGCTGTAATGGTGTATGAATGAGACGAGACCCTTACCAATATTGTTCTTATTATTATTGGTTTTTTTTTCAGCTGCCACAACCAAAGGATGAAGAAATGTATAGACTAGCACCGAGTATCAAATATGAGGAAACCAACACGTCTACATCCCATCCAGTTGCTGCTCATGCCCTTGAGTCTGTCAGTTCTCGATCTGTAGTAGCACAAAAAAATTCAAAACCTTCAGCAGAGAATCAGAGTTCAGAAGAATCTCTTGTGGATTCAATATCAGACTTTTCCTATCCTCCTCCTGAGGCGACCAAGAGTGTTGTGAAGACTAGTGGGTCAATATTTTCACTACTGAGCAAGTAAAAGAAGTCAAACCACAAGAATTCAACTGTTCTACCTCACCTCCTGTGCCTGACTATATCAGTATTAAAAAGAACACCAAACGCAGAGAGATTATACTTGTTCCAAGAACTGAAATACCATCTGAGGGAGGGGTAAACGCCCCCGGGCATGTCCCTTAAGGCCGCTGAACCTTGAAGCAAGTGTTTCTTCAAGTAATAGTAAACCGTCTGGCCAAGGGGAACTGTGCTACCCAACAGTACTTGACAGCTTTAGGTGACAAGCTGAGTCACTGCACCACCAGAGTCACCCAAACCCTGCTCAATGGAGACCAGTTGTGAATGGATGCTGGAACTCTGAAGAGATAAAAGACAACCAAATTAATTACTTGACAGCTGTGACAAATAAAGGGATCATGCAGAATTTCATATTCTTTTTTTTATCTTCCATTGCTACGTACTTCCAATAAGAGTCTGTTCAGCTCCATCATTAGAGAAAATGGTTGGCATCACATTCACACACACTTTTTCAAAGTCACCTTTGCTTCTGTATCCTTCTATAGTTGATGAGAACACAGCATATTTCTCCTTGGAAACTGCAGCTTTGACCTGAAAACAAAAAATTACACAATTCGTACTATCATTCCTGATACTTCACTCCCTTTGGAGAATACCTTTTAGAATTGTGATCACCCTTGACAGAAGTGCTGCCAGGATATCCATTTGCTACAACATAACCCTAAATAACACACTTACGAGTTGACATTCACAAAATTAATTTAATCTATATACCTTACTAGAAATCTAATCAAGTCTTACTCATACTGTACCACCCCTGTAGCCTTTAGCTTTCTCTTCCTGCCTTTTCTTTGGCCTTTTTCTCTGCATCAGCTTCAAGTACTGTTGGGGTAGCACAGTTCCCCTTGGCCAGACGGTTTACTATTACTTGAAGAAACACTTTGCTTCACGGTCAGCGGCTTAAGGACATGCCGGGGGCGTTTACCCCTCCCTCAGATGGTATTTCAGTTCTTGGAACAAGTATAATCTCTCTGCGTTTGGTGTTCTTTTAATACTGCATAGTCAGGCACAGGAGGTGAGGTAGAACAGTTGAATTCTTGTGGTTTGACTTCTTTTACTTGCTCAAGTAGTGAAAATATTGACCCACTAGTCTTCACAACACTCTTGGTCGCCTCAGGAGGAGGATAGGAAAAGTCTGATATTGAATCCACAAGAGATTCTTCTGAACTCTGATTCTCTGCTGAAGGTTTTGAATTTTTTTGTGCTACTACAGATCGAGAACTGACAGACTCAAGGGCATGAGCAGCCACTGGATGGGATGTAGACGTGTTGGTTTCACGCATATTTGATACTCGGTGCTAGTCTATACATTTCTCATCCTTTGGTTGTGGCAGCTGACAATAATAATAAGAACAATATTGGTAAGGGTCTCGTCTCATTCATACACACATTAAAGCTTCCTATGTCCTGAAACAGCATCCTCAACTACCCACAATAACGAGTGTCTGCTTGAAGAAATCTGCGATGTCCTTCACGACAGGACCAAACATGCTTGTAGTTGGTAACGTAAGGCCGTATCAGGACGACATCTCTGGCGTCTTGATAAAGACCCAGATGTCGTCCTGGATACGGCCTTACGTTACCAACTACAGCATGTTTGGTCCTGTCGTGAAGGACATCGCAGATTTCTTCAAGCAGACACTCGTTATGGTGGGTAGTTGAGGATGCTGTTTCAGGGACATAGGAAGGCTGTAACCAATATTGTTCTTATTATTATTGTTTTTTTTTCAGCTGCCACAACCAAAGGATGAAGAAATGTATAGACTAGCACCGAGTATCAAATATGAGGAAACCAACACGTCTACATCCCATCCAGTTGCTGCTCATGCCCTTGAGTCTGTCAGTTCTCGATCTGTAGTAGCACAAAAAAATTCAAAACCTTCAGCAGAGAATCAGAGTTCAGAAGAATCTCTTGTGGATTCAATATCAGACTTTTCCTATCCTCCTCCCGAGGCGACCAAGAGTGTTGTGAAGACTAGTGGGTCAATATTTTCACTACTTGAGCAAGTAAAAGAAGTCAAACCACAAGAATTCAACTGTTCTACCTCACCTCCTGTGCCTGACTATATCAGTATTAAAAAGAACACCAAACGCAGAGAGATTATACTTGTTCCAAGAACTGAAATACCATCTGAGGGAGGGGTAAACGCCCCCGGGCATGTCCTTAAGCCGCTGAACCTTGAAGCAAGTGTTTCTTCAAGTAATAGTAAACCGTCTGGCCAAGGGGAACTGTGCTACCCAACAGTACTTGAAGCTGATGCAGAGAAAAAGGCCAAAGAAAAGGAGGAAGAGAAAGCTAAAGGCTACAGGGGTGTACATTATGGAGGTAAAGACTTGATTAGATTTCTAGTAGGTATATAGATTAATTAATTTTGTGAATGTCAAACTTCGTAGTGTGTTATTTAGGGTTATGTTGTAGCAAATGGATATCCTGGAAGCACTTCTGTCAAGGTGATCACAATTCTAAAAAGGTATTCTCCAAAGGGGAGTGAAGTATCAGGAATGATAGTACGAATTGGTAATTTTTTGTTTTCAGGTCAAAGCTGCAGTTTCCAAGGAGAAATATGCTGTGTTCTCATCAACTATAAAGGAATACAGAAGCAAAGGTGACTTTGAAAAATTGGTGAATGTGATGCCAACCATTTTCTCTAATGATGGAGCTGAACAGACTCTTATTGGAAGTAAGTAGCAATGGAAGATAAAAAAAAGAATATGAAAATTCTGCATGATCCCTTTATTTGTCACAGCTGTCAAGTAATTAATTTGGTTTCTTTTATCTCTTCAGAGTTCCAGCATCCATTCACAACTGGTCTCCATTGAGCAGGGTTTGGGTGACTCTGTGGTGCAGTGCTCAGCTTGTCACCTAAAGCTTCAAGTACTGTTGGGTAGCACAGTTCCCCTTGGCCAGACGGTTTACTATTACTTGAAGAAACACTTGCTTCAAGGTTCAGCGGCTTAAGGACATGCCCGGGGGCGTTTACCCCTCCCTCAGATGGTATTTCAGTTCTTGGAACAAGTATAATCTCTCTGCGTTTGGTGTTCTTTTTAATACTGATATAGTCAGGCACAGGAGGTGAGGTAGAACAGTTGAATTCTTGTGGTTTGACTTCTTTTACTTGCTCAAGTAGTGAAAATATTGACCCACTAGTCTTCACAACACTCTTGGTCGCCTCGGGAGGAGGATAGGAAAAGTCTGATATTGAATCCACAAGAGATTCTTCTGAACTCTGATTCTCTGCTGAAGGTTTTGAATTTTTTTGTGCTACTACAGATCGAGAACTGACAGACTCAAGGGCATGAGCAGCAACTGGATGGGATGTAGACGTGTTGGTTTCCTCATATTTGATACTCGGTGCTAGTCTATACATTTCTTCATCCTTTGGTTGTGGCAGCTGAAAAAAAAACTAATAATAAGAACAATATTGGTAAGGGTCTCGTCTCATTCATACACCATTACAGCCTTCCTATGTCCCTGAAACAGCATCCTCAACTACCCACCATAACGAGTGTCTGCTTGAAGAAATCTGCGATGTCCTTCACGACAGGACCAAACATGCTGTAGTTGGTAACGTAAGGCCGTATCCAGGACGGCATCTGGGTCTTGAAAAGGTAAATCAACATAAAGTACCTAGTTCTGAAGGAAGAGATCAAATTCACCATATCCGGCCCATTGCAGACCACCCCAACCCACACTTCTTGATGTTTCTTGATAATATGTGGGTTTTCAAGCTGAACTGGGAATAGCACCTGAAACAATAAAAAAAAAAAGTTAAAAATAAACATGATTATACATATATCCTACAAGGTGATTATTTTTTGTTTAACATTAAAATTATATATATGTTCTACAAGCCAAGGTGAACAGTCCTTGAAGTCACGTGTCACCAACCTGTAGTTGAGCTGCAAAGGTGTCCAGCGGGCTGAGGATGCCACTGGTCAGAATGAGACACTTGGCACCTTGCTCCGCCAGTGACTGCATCCTGTAATAATATAAATATAAAAGTTAGGTATTGAACTTCATGATTAACAACTTCAAATCAATTCTTAACTTTGCTTTCCTTAAATTTTATTCATTGAAAGGTTTGTTGAAAGTAAACATTGATGAAGTAAAACCAAAACACCTGATTAAGACACATTTTCCCTGGTTGCTCACCCAAAGCCAGGATATAACCCGGCCGGCCTTGGAGGGCCAATCCTCCTCCAGTCGGGAACCTTTTCTTCCCTGTTTTTTATTATTTCTAATAAGAACTTTCATTCCAATTTTGAAATCAAATGATTTGTAACCTTTGCTCTTCTTTAATTCATAATGCTTTTTTTGCTTAGCTTGTGCTTTGGAAATATGAGAATGAACCTTTTCCTTTATGGTTGTCATGTAGCTGATTCTTGATTCTACTGATTTATCTAAGGGATATAAATCTGGAAATTCTAAAACATTATTTTCCCTTGTTTCATTTAGCTGAAGTTCAATAAACAGTCTTGGCTGTCAACCGAACATCAAGAAAAAGGGAGAATACTTGGTTGAAGATTGCACAGACGTTCTCATACCAAATAATGCCGCTTCTAAATACTGATCCCAGTCATCCTGTTTTTCATTTACTAATTTCCTCAATACACCCTTTAGCATCTAGTTGGTCCTCTCATCTTGGCCATTAGTTTGGGGGTGGTAGGCTAGTGTCACAAGATGCTTGATTTGAAAAAGGGGAAAAAGTTTATCATTTAATTTGTTACAGAATTCCTTTCCCTGATCAGTTAAGATTTTCTCGGGGGGACCAAAACGACAGAACACACTGAAGTCTGTCACATACAAGGTCAGCAGATTTTGAAGATAAAGCAAATGCCTCTACATATTTGGACCATAGGTCTGTCAAAGTTAAAATATATCAACCATCTGCCAAGGGCCTTCAGTCTTAATGGGTTTCAAAATTGGTGCAACTGTTTTGATCTTTTCTGATTTTTGGCAACTATCACACTCACTGATCCATTTAACTACATCTTTTTTAATACCAAACCAATAAAATCTGTCCGTAATTTTTGTAATAGTCTTACTGATACCCATGTGAGCACCTCTACTGGAGGCATGGACATCCTGGAATACTTTCCATTTCTGCTGTTCTGAAAACACTACTACTTTCAGCTGGATCGGTTTCTCCTTCCCTCTACTGATGTAATGGAGTCTGTTCGAGTCTGTATTTGAAATTATGATTAATATTAATAATCAGTAATAAGTACGGTAAATTGTTCTCTTTGACAAATTCCCATACCTCTCTCTCTCTCTGAATCCTTGTTCTCCCCAAAAGCTTCCAACAAGATGATCATGGTAACAGCCTCCAAATCACCATAGCAAAACACCATATCCTTATTTGTTCACTACCTTTCCAATTTATTATCAATTCTCGAAACGTTTGCTCCCTTATCCCACTGTTCATCTTTCATGTGGCTTTCTCTCGTACCAGGATCCTCCACTTCACTCTCACACACTTTCACAAACTGCAGGCTCGTCATCCTATCAATAAGACCGAATCACTTCAATGTGATATTCTTCACTCACTCCACCACTTTGCACTGTACTCTACTTGCATACCTGTACCCATTACTTCGACAAGTGCAAGGTAATTACTTAAATCTAGAATATAGTTTCAATGGCATTTAAAACTATGATATAACAATTATATCGCTTCGAGTAACCAGTTATAAAGATTTACTCGAAGGAGCATGTGTAAGGTATAGTTAGGGGACAGGCTCTAAGCTGTGCCTGGCTGCGAGCACTCATCTCTCATCGCATTGGCCTTACCTACCTAAAGCCTGTGTTAGATAGCAAACCGCAATCCTCGAATCAATACTGAAGATTTTATCAGCAAAATATCTCCTTTTTCCTTTAAGTGAGAAGAAAACAATACATACCACGAAGCTGGAAGCTTGTAGCAAACCTATACAGGCTACGTCTCTCCTTGGTGTTGAAGGTGGATGTGTCTCCGTCCCTCAAAAATTTCAGCACGTCCTCCAAAGTGTATTTCCTTTGTGTCTTAAAAGAAGCAATGAATGATTAATAATAATATGAATGAAGAAAACTAATAATCCTCTTCAATTTCAACCCATCCAAAGATTTTCAGTTTTAAGTAAATGGTTAATTTTTACTAATGGACACTTTTGGTTTTCATAGATAAACTATAGACTTCCAATGGTTTAGAATAGGTGTCATGGGGTGGTATAGCTTGATAGATTAATAATAGTAGATAATGATGGTTTGGTTTGGTTTAATAATACGTATTTTTATTCTTTACATTGATTTATATTTGTAGCTCTTTACTTTGACATTTGGTTGAATTGCTCTTATTTTCACATAACATATAGTTTTCTTTCTTTTCTAACAGGTTAGGTTAGGTTAGGTTAGGTTGGAGCAAAAATGTATCATACAATTATTATAAATAAATGGGTATTTCCATGGAGTATACAGAGCACCCACCTTCAGAGATGAGCGGTTCTTATATCCTTTATCCAAGGTTGCATGAAAATTGCAATTTTGGAGCAAATTTTTTGTTATATATTGTGAATTAAGGGTTATTTTGGAACCTTTCTTAGTTATTTCAGATTATTTCGGGGTTTAGTCGCACCTCATTAACCTATACAGAAACTTTAATATTACTAGATTTATTTGAATTACTCTGCATAAGGTAACTTAATCTTTATTATCATTGCACTATAACTGTAGTCATACTAACACATGAAACTGGCGTACCTGCAGGTTTGTGCTATCGCATTATACCTCTGTTACCTCACATAAGCTATGCCTCATATTCACTCATGAACTGGGGTAGCTAACAAGGTGGTGAGTAAGCCAGGTGAGTATGGTGTGTTAAAGGTCAAAATTTCGTTCATTTCAGCACGATTTACTCTTTTCCCTGACCTTGCAGCAATAAGATATATGAGTCTCATTGTCTTCCTACACCTTGACAGAGAAACAACATCTAAAAATGCCACAATAACATAAAGGGGCGTATATCCTGGCTCCTCGCATAGTGTTGTTATGTTATGTTATGTTGAAGGCCACACTTTCATTCATTTCAGCATGATTTACTCTTGTTACTGACCATGCAGCAGCAAGATGTATTATTTCATATATATTAAATAAAACCCCATAAATGATGCTGCTAATACCTGACAACGTCCCACTAACAGCTGAAAAATAGTTTACAATAACATATTAATCAGATTTCTACAATTTCTACTTCATATATATTAAATAAAACCTAATAAATTGAGTTCTCATATCACAAAGTTCTACATGTGATATTTTCATCCATAAGAACTAATTATAATTTACACATTAACAATTACAATAGATAGAAGGCCGATGTATTGCTTCGGGTTTTTTTACACAGAGAAAGTGATCTAAATGAGTTGCCATGAGAGTTGCAGCCGTGGATTGAACACACACACACACACACACACACACACACACAGGGATGTTAAGAAGTACAGTTTTCCTCATAGAACGGTGGATATTTGGAATGGTTTGAGTGAAGAAGTTGTCACAGCACCCAGTGTGCATACATTGAAGGAAAAATTGGATAAATATAGATATGGAGACAGGACATAATGAGCCCTGCTCGAACCCTGTAAAATACAACTAAGTAAATACACACACACACACACACACACACACACACTGTACCGAAGGCTTATCTATCACAACACAAAAGAATCACCAAGGTCAACTAACTTTACAGATATACAAAGGTCACTGTAGTGTTTGAATCAGGATTATTGGTCATCACATATTTCATCCATTGTCTTAAATATTATATCAAATATTATATCAAAAGCAAATAGCAAAAGAAGAGAAAGATTTGGGAGTGGTAATACAGAACAACTTATCACCACAGAAACGTATAGATAGAATATTTGGTGACACTTTCATGATGCTAAGGAATATACGAATGGCTTTTCATTTCCTAGATGATGAGAAAAATTATAACTATAATGATCAGACGAAAACTGGAATGTGCAGAAGTAATATAGTCCCCGCACAGGAAAAAACATGTGTTGAAATTAGAAAGAATACAGAGAATTACAACTAAGATGGTGCCAGATTTGGAAGACCTAACATATGAGGAAAGATTAAAAGAAATGCACTTAACAACACTGAAAGAAAGAGTTGACTTAATCACAATATATAAATTGGTGAACAACCTGGAGGAAACAGATAGAAAAGACCTAATATTGAGAAGAAAAGGAGAGGCTAGAAATTTGAGGGGACACAAGAAAAAATAGCTAAAAGGAATTTATATGAACGATACAAAAAGTACTATTTTCCCCAAAAAAGTATAGATACTTGGATTGGACTGAAGGAAGAGGTGATAATGACAAAGAATGTACATTAACTGAAGGAAAAACTAGACAAATATAGATATGGAGACAGGACCACACGAGTGTAGCTCTGGCCCTGTATACTACAACTAGGTAAATACAATTAGGTAAATACAACATTTCTTTGTATAAAACCTGTTGTATCAGTAATAATAATGCATTACTCCTGCACTAACCTGTCACACTCAGCTGGTGGAGGTGGCTGGCATTGACGGCTTCATACATTTTTTATTATCAGCCAACCATTATACTCTGTCAATAAAAGCATACAATCAATGTTATGTTTAGGTATATATTACAACAATATACAATTACATTACCAGGATATCAGGATCAGTACAGTAAAGAAAGTGACTTGTTGGTGGATTTAAACCAACTATTTTGATATGAAGCTTGGAGTGTTAGTGTGATTGATAAAAATTAGTTATAATCTAGTTGTTAAAAATACATTTTTGTCTCTGTTTTCCTTCTATGAGGACTATATGAATTAGTACAATGGGATTAGGTCTTGAAAAAGGACCTTAACACTATAATAGAAGACAAAGAATATTGTTCATAATATTATGACTGTTGAGTAAATTGCCAACAGACAATATATTGGCTGTTCAATGTAGCAAAATAATATATATATATATATATATATATATATATATATATATATATATATATATATATATGTATATATATATATATATATATATATATATATATATATATATATATATGTATATATATATATATATATATATATATATATATATATATATTTCAGCACAACTCTTTGTTATATTTAATGAGTGTATTTATCTCATGAAAAATATTGATTGACTAAAATAATGATACCATGAAATAAAAATTATTACCATCTAAACTATGTATTAGGTTTGCCCTTTAAAATAATAATAATAATAATAATAATAAAGAAAATAATTAACTATGTACAAAATTAGATACAAAAAGGTAAAATACATGTTAGTCTTACTACTAAAGAAGACAAACTTATGTAATCTAGGCAATGACAACCTCCATTTTGTACTCCATTCTCTCTAGTTTAAACAGCAACAGTAACGTAACTACCTGAGGAGACAAAAGAATAATAACTATACAATGACAGCCTCCATTCTCTCTAGTTTAACTACCTGAGGAGACAAAAGAATATTAACTACACAATGACAGCCTCCATTCTCTCTAGTTTAATTACCTGAGGAGACAAAAGAATATTAACTACACAATGACAGCCTCCATTCTCTCTAGTTTAACTACCTGAGGAGACAAAAGAATATTAACTACACAATGACAGCCTCCATTCTCTCTAGTTTAATTACCTGAGGAGACAAAAGAATATTAACTTCACAATGACAGCCTCAAATTTTAGTTAGTGTACTCTAAGGTTAGGTTTAATCAAGTTTTATTTATTTTTTTTTACATTAAAAGGGTACCACCTCCTTTTCCTTCCTCCTCCGCCAGCTTCGTTTTTTTTTGTTCTCGTGTCTTGTGGTCGCTGTGTCAATATGTCTTAGCCACAGAAAATGGGAACTGGATCAACGTGTGTAAATAACTCCATGCTTGTTAGGGGGCAAAAATTTAGAGACACGAACGCCACCAGTTTGAGGAGCGATGATGGGGGTGAAAAAAAAAGAAAAAAAAAGTTGTCCCTAAATATATAAGACACAGAAGAAGAAGAAGAAGAAGAAGGAGCTGGAGGCGGGAGAAAGAATAAAAGACGTTATTGTAGGTGTAAATAAGAACCAGTTATTTGCATCCTTCTTGTACCCTTCCTCCTCCTCCTCCTCCTCCTCCTCCTCCTCCTGCCTTGCAATACATATGCGTCCACCAGCGTCATTGTAGTAAAAATATGGAAGGAAAAGGCAAAAGCAAATGAAGTGAACCAGGTACAAAGGGAACGTTAACATGCAAAAATAGAGGAGGAGAGGAAGAAAGGAGGAGTGGAGGGAGAGGAGGAGTGGAAGGAAGAAGAGGAGGAGTGGAAAAAACCAGGATTATGTAAAGAAAAAAATATATACTGCAGGGAGTGGTTGTAGGTGATTCACGTTTCTTTCTTTTTTTTTTTTTTATCTGAGGTTTTCTATACTGCGATAGACTGATTTAGCAAGAAGGTGAGACAGCAAGGAGAGATGGAAGGAGGGAGGGAGAGTTGGAGGGAGGGAGGATTGGAGGGAGGATTGGAGGGAGGGAGGAATTGGAGGACGATGAAGATGGTAAGGTTGAAGGAAAGGGGATTAGTAAATTTTTTTTTTCTTTTTATCTTAGGTCTTGTGTGTTTTGTTTTCTTGGCTTGTCATATCATACTATTTTTTTTTCTCTCTCTCTCTCTCTCTCTCTCTCTCTCTCTCTCTCTCTCTCTCTCTCTCTCTCTCTCTCTCTCTCGCTCTCTCGCTCTCTCGCGCTCTCGCGCTCTCGCGCTCTCGCGCTCTCGCTCTCTCGCTCTCTCGCTCTCTCGCTCTCTCGCTCTCTCGCTCTCTCGCTCTCTCTCGCTCTCTCGCTCTCTCGCTCTCTCGCTCTCTCTCTCTCTCTCTCTCTCGCTCTCTCTCTCTCTCTCTCTCTCTCTCTCTCTCTCTCTCTCTCTCTCTCTCTCTCTCTCTCTCTCTCTCTCTCTCTCTCTCTCTCTCTCTCTCTCTCTCTCTCTCTCTCTCTCTCTCTCTCTCTCTCTCTCTCTCTCTCTCTCTCTCTCTGTGTCTATTTGTTTAACATTCAACTTCTTAGGGCATTGATATTATTATTATGATTTTTATTATCATTATTATTATTATCATTATTTTTATTATTATTATTATTATTATTATTATTATTATTATTATCATTATCATTATTATTATTATCATTATTATTATTAATATCATTATCATCATTACTATTATTATCATTATTATTATCATTATTATTATTATTATTATTATTATTATTATTATTATTATTATTATCATTATCATTATTATTATTATTATCATTATTATTATTATTATCATTATCATCATTACTATTATTATCATTATTATTATCAGTGTTATTTTTATTATTTTTTTATTATTATTATCATTATCATTATTGTTATCATTGATATGATCATTTTCATTATTATTATTATCACTATTATTATTTTCGTTGTTATTGTTTTTGTTGTCGTTTTTTGTTGTTGTTAAAATATACGTTGCAGTTGTATACGTGCGTATGTGCATGTTAGCTACTTTGCATATTACTTTAAATGATACACACACACACACACACACACACACACACACACACACACACACACACACACACACACACACACACACACACACACACACACACACACACACACACACACACACACACACACACACACACACAACACACACACACACACACACACACACACACACACACACACAACACACACACACACACACACACACACACACACACACACACACACACACACACACACACACACACACACACAGCCTTACAGCGCATTGGTCTTAACGTCAACAAGGACAAATGCGAACTCGTGAGACTGGATAACGCCGCCGTGCCAGCAAGACCCACAGCCGACGTACCCACTCACATTCAGGACCCACCACTTCCCATCACCAACAACGCAGGACCCTCAGAAGACGGACATGACGGCACCAATGAGTCTAACCGCAGCGAAACCACCATGGCTGCGTTGACCGGCGCTCGAGTCACTCCCTTTGACAACCTTTTCCTCCTAGGAGCTCCCATCAGCGAGAACTCCATGCCCGTAGCTATCAGGGCAGCCTTTGAAGTGACTGCTAGGATGATCGAGAGAACGAAGAACATCAGCAGCCACGCGGCACTTTTCTTTCTGTCCCGCTACGCATCAGTCCCGCGATGTACGTACCTGATGCAGGCAGCCCCAACCTACACAGCGACACATCACCTGAGAACCATCGACGAGGCGATGCGTGCTGCTATCACGAGTGCGTGCAACATGAGCCTCACAGACGACGAATGGACCCAGGCGTCCCTACCAGTCCGTTTGGGTGGTATCGGTGTTCG
>JAPQNM010000188.1:35000-45820 GCA_029783475.1 Metacarcinus magister
TTTAAGAAATGGTGAAGGAAGGAGAAGGGGAGTTAGGGAGGAAAGAAGGGAAAGGGATGAAGGGGGAATGGAGAGGGAAGCAGGGATAGGGACGAAAGGAAGAGTGGGAATACAAAAAGGGGTAGGGATAGCAGGGGGATTAAGGAGGGGAAAAGGGGTAGGGATGGAAGAGAGAGTGGGGAAGGGAAAGGGTAAGGATGGAAGGAAGAGTAGGGAGGGGGTAAAGTTTAAGGATGGCATAGAGAGTAGGGAAGGGGAAGAGGTAGTGATGGAAGGGGGGTTTGGGAGGAATTAAGGGGTAAGTATGGAAGGGGGAGTGGTGAGGGAAAAGGTGTAAGAATTGAAGGAAGAGTTGGGAAGAGAGAAAGGGTAGAAATGCAAGAAAGAATGGGGAGGGAGGAAGGGGTAAGGATTGAAGAAAGAGTGGAGAAGTTGAGGATGGATAGGAAAGGGTATGAATGGAAGGGGGAGTGGGGAGGGGACAAGGGGTAAGGATAGAAAAGGGAGTGGGGAAGGGGGAAGAGGTAGGTATGTAAAGGGATGTGGGGAAGGGGGAAAGGGTAAGTATGGAAGGGGGAGTGGGGAGAGAGGAAGAAGTAGGGATTGAAGAAAGAGTGAGGAGGGGAAGTGATGGAAGGATGGAAGTGGGTGTAGGGATGGGAGAAAGGGTAGGGATAGAAGGGGAGTAGGGAAGTAGGAAGGGGGAAAGGTTGAAAGGGGTAGTGGGGAAGGGGGAAGGGGAAAGGATGGAAGGAATAATGGGGAGGGAGTTACGGGTAAGGATAGAAGGGGGAGTGCGGAGAGGGGAATAGGTAGCAATGGACGCTGGAGTGGGGAGGGAGGAACGGGTAAAGATGGAGAGGGGAGTGAAGAGGGGGAAAGGGGAAGTGGGAAGGGGGGAAAAAATAGGGATTGAAGTTGGAGTGGGGAGGCAAGAGGGGGTAGAGATGGAAGGAAAAGTGGGGAGAAGGGCAGGTGAAGGGATGGAAAAGGGAGTGGGGAGGTAGGAAGGGATAGGGTTGTAAGGAAGATTGAGGAGTGGGGAAGGGGTAGGGATTGAAGGTGAGTGGGGATGGGGGAGATTGTAGGGATGGAAAGGGGAGTGGGTATGGGCAGGGGTAAGGATGGAAGATGGAATTGGGAGGGAGAAGGGGAAGGGATTTAAGGAAGAATCGGGAGGAGGGAAAGGGTAGGGATGGAAGGGGGATTGGAAAGGGAGGAACGGGAATGAATGAAAAGAGGAGTTGGGAGATGGGAAGGAGAAGAGAATGAAGGTGGAGTGGGGAGGGAGGAACGGGTAGGGATGGAGAGGGAAGTGGGGAAGTGGGAAGGGGTAAGAATGGAAGGAGTAGTTGGGAAGGGGGGAAAGGATAGGGATGGAACAAGGAATGTTGAGCAGGGAAGGGGAATTGATGGAAGTGGGATTGGGGAGGAAGGAAGGGGAAGGGATGAAAGGGGGAGTTGGGAGAAGGGAAGGAGAAGAGAATGAAGGGGGAGTGGGGAGGAAGGATGAGGTAGGGAAAGAAGGAAGAGTGGAGAGTGAGGAAGGTTGGAAGTTCGAGTGGGGAGTTGGAAGGGCAAAGGATGGAAAAGAGGAGTGGGGAGGGGGAAGGGGTAGGGAAGGAAGGAGAGTGGGGACGGAGAAGGTGTAAGGATGGAAGGGTGAGTGGGGATGGAGGAAGAGGTATGGATGGAAGGAAGATTGGGGAGGGGGGAAGGGATAAGAATGGAAGAAGTTGGGAGGGGGAAAGGGTAGTGTTGAACAGAGAAGGGGAATTGATGGAAGTGGGATTGGGGAGTGAGGGAGAGGGGTGTAGGGATTGAAGGAAGAGTGGTTAGGGGGTGAAAAGATAATGATGGAAGGGATAATTGGAAGGGGGTAAGAGGTAGGAATGGAAGGTGGAGAGAGGAGAGAGGAAGGGATATGGATGGAAGGCAGAGTGGGGAAGTGGGAAGAAGTAAGGATGGAAGGGGGAGTGGGGAAGGATGAATGTGAAGTTGGGAGTTGCAAGTGGTAGGGAGGAAGGTTGAGTGGGAAGGTGGATGGGATAGGGATGGAAGAGTTAGTGGGGGGAGACGGGATGGGGATGAGAGGTGGAGAGGGAATAGAGGATTGGGTATGGAAGGAAGGAAGAGTTGGAAGGGGGAGGTAGGAATGGGAAGGGATAGATTGGGAAGTTGGGAGGGCAAGAGAGGGGGGAAGGGATAAGGATAGTCGGAGGAGTGGGGATGGAAAGGGGGGTAGTTATAAAAGGGGAATGGAAAGGGGGAGGATAGATGATGGAAGCGGTAGATGGGGGAATGGAGAGGGGGAGGAAAGGTGGGAAAAGGACAGATGGGGGAGTTTGAAAGGGGGAATGGGTTGAGTGATGTGGTAGTAATAGAAGGGGGAGTGGGGAGTAGGAAGAGATAAGAAAGGAAGGGGAAGTGGGGTAGGGGAGATGAGTAAGTATGGAAGCTGGAGTGGGGAGGGAAGAAGGGGAAGTGAGGAAGGTGGAAAATGTAGGGATGGAAAGGGATGTGTGGAGGGAGGAAGGGATAGGGTTGGAAAGTGGAGTGGGGAGAGGGAAAGAGGATGGGAGCATTAAAAGGGTAGGGATGGAATGGGAAGTTAGGAGGCAAGATGGGGTAGGGATGGAAGGGGGAGTTGGGAATGGGGAGAAGGGAAGGTGTAGGGAGTGAAGGAAGCGTGGGAAGGAAGGAAAAGGAAGGGGTAGAATGGGGAGTGGGGAGGGAAGATGGGATAGTGATAAGAGGGGAAGTAGAAAGGGGAAGAAGGGCTAGGGATGGAAGAGAAGTGGGGAGGGAGGAAGAGGTAGGGATGGAAAGAAGAGTGGGGAGAGGGGAAGGGGTATGTATAGTAGGAGGAGTTAGGAGGAGGGAAGGGATAGAAATTGGCGAGGGAGTGTGGAGGGAAGAAGGGGTAGGGATGGACGGGACAGTGGGAAGGGGAAGGGGAAATGGGGAGGGGATAGATGGAGGAGTGGGGAAGGGGTAGATGGGGGAGTAGGGAGGGATAGATGGAGGAGTGGGGAGGGAAAGTTGGGTAGGAATGGAAGGGGGAATTATGAGGGGGAGGAGTGGGGACGTGAAGGGAAAGTGAGGAAATGATAGATATTGGAGTTTGGAAGGGGGAAGGGGTAGGAATGGAAGGGGGAGTTAGCTGGGAGGATAGGAGTAAGGAGTGTTAAGGAGTAGGGAAGGAAGGGGGAGTGGGGTGGGTTGAAGGGGTAAGGATACATAAGAAGAGGTAGGGATGGAAGGATTATTGGAGATTGGGGAAGGGTTAGGGATGGTAGGGAAAGTGGCGAGGAAGGAAAGGGTTTGGAAGGGGTAGGGAGTTGGGAGGGTTAAGGAGAAAGGTAGAAGGGGGAGTGTGAAGGGGGGAAGGGGTACGGATGGAAGGGGGAAGGGGGAAGAGATGGTAAGGAAAGTTGCGAGGAAGGAAAGGGTTTGGATGGCAGAGGGAGTGGGAAGGGGGAAGGGGTAGGGATTGAAGGAAGAATATTGATTGGGGAAAGGGTAAGGATAAAAGGGGGAGTGAGGGGAGGGGGAAGAGGTAAGGGTGGAAGAGGGAAGGTTTAAAGGGTTTGGGAAGTTAGCGGGAGTGAAGAGGTGGTGAGTTGGGAGAATGGAATGTGTCGGAAGAGTATGGAGGGGGAAAGGGGTAGGGATAGGGGAAGGGGAAAAGATGGAAGGAATAATGGGTAGGGGGTTATGGAAGGGAATGGATAAGGATGGAAGGGCGAGTTGGGAGGGTTGAAGGGAAAGTTGGGCGGGGGGAACGGGTAGGGATGGAAAGAAGAGTAGTTAGGGGGAAGGAGTAAGAATGGAAGGTGGAGTTGGGACGGGGAAGCGGTAGGGATGGAAGGGGGGATGGATAGAGGAGGATAGGGGAGTGCGGCGAGGGGAATAGGCAGGGATGGAAGCGGTAGTGGGGAGGGAGGAAGGGGTAGGGATTAAGAGGAGAGTGGGGAAAGGGGAAGGGGTAAGGATGGAGTGTGTGTGTGAGTGATTAAGTGTGAGTGTGAGTTTGGGTGAGTAAGCGTGAGTGTGAGTGAGTGTGCGTGTGAGTGAGTGATTGTTAGTGTGGCTGAATGAGTGTGAGTGTGGGTGAGTGAGTATGAGTGAGTGAGTGAGTGTGAATGTGAATGAGTGAGTGTGAGTGTGAGTGAGTGAGTGAGTGTGAATGTGGGTGAGTGAGTGAGTGTGCGTGTGAGTGAGTGAGTGATTGTTAGTGTGGCTAAATGAGTGTGAGTGTGGGTGAGTGAGTATCAGTGAGTGAGTGAGTGTGAATGTGAATGAGTGAGTGTGAGTGTGGGTAAGTGAGTGAGTGAGTGATTGTGAGTGTGAGTGAGTTAGTGAGTGTGAATGTGGGTGAGTGAGTTTGAGTGTGGGTAAGTGAGTGAGTGAGTGATTGTGAGTGTGAGTAAGTGAGTGAGTGTGAATGTGGGTGAGTGAGTTTGAGTGGGAGTGAGTGAGTGATTGTGAGTGAGTGAGTGTGAGTGTGGGTGAGTGAGTGTGAGTGTGGGTGAGTGAGTGTGAGTGTGAGTGAGTGTGAGTGTGGGTGAGTGAGTGTGAGTGTGAGTGAGTGTGTTTGGGTAAGTGAGTGCGTAGTGTGCACGGAGGGCAATTGGTTTTGATGGAAGGGGGAGTAGGGAGGGGGGAAGGTGTAGGGATGGAAGGAAGAGTGGGATGGGTGAGGGGGTAAGGATGGAACGGGGAGTGGGAAGAGGGGGTTAAGGATGGAAGGAGGAGTTTTGAGGAGGGAAAGGGTTAGGATGGAATGGAGAGTGGGAAAGAAGGAAGGGGTAAGGATACATGTAAGAGTGGGGAAGGGGTAAGGCTTTATGATGGAAGAGGGAATGGGAAAGGGGCAAGGGATAAGGATAAAAGTAGAGAGGGGAGGAAGGAAGTGGTAGGGATGAAAGGAAGAGTGGGGATGGAAGAAGGGTCAGGGATGGAAGGAAGAGTTGGAAGGGGGAAACGGATAAGGATGGAAGGTGGATTGGGGAGGGGGGAAAGGGATAGGGACTCGAGGAAAAGTGGGGAGGGGAGAAGGGGTAGGAAGTGAAGAAAAAGTTGGGAGGGAGAAAGGGGTAAGGATTGAAAGGGGAGTGTGGAGGGTTGAAGGGGTAGACACTAACAGAAGAGTGAGGAGGGGGAAGGGATTAGGATGGAAGGGGAAGTTGGAAGGGGGAAGAGTTAAGGATGGAAGGGGTATTGGGGATTGAGGATTGGGTAGGAATGGAAGGGAAAGTGTGGAGGGGGAAGGGTAGGTATGGAAGGAGAATTGGTGTGGGGGGAAGGAGTTTGGATTGAAAGAGGAGTGGGGAGGGAGCAAGTGAGTTTAGGGAGGGCAGAAAAAGGTAGGGAGGGAGAAATTTGTAAGGATGATAGGAAGAGTTGAGAGAAGGGAAAGAAAAGAGATGGTAGGGGGATTGGGGAAGGAGAAAGGGAGAGCGATGGATGGGGAGTGGGGAGAGGGGAAAGCGTTAGAAATTGAAGGAAGAGTGGGGAGGGGGAAAGGGGTAGGGATGGAAGGGAGAGTGAGGAGGGGGAAAGAGGAAGGGATGGAAGGGGGTGTTGGGATGGGGAAGAGAAAATTAAAAAGAGATAGATTGAGGAGTGTAAAGGGTAGGTTGGGTGGGGAAGGGATAGATGGGGGAGTGGGGACGGAAGGACGAAGGAGTGGGGAGGGAAAGTGGGGTATGAATGGAAGGTAGAATTGGAAGGGGGAGGAGTGGGGAGGTGGAGGGAAAGTGGGGAAAGGATAGATGTGGGAGTTTGAAAGAGTGGGATAGAAAGAAAAGTGGGAATAATGGAAGGGGGAAAAGGGGTAATGATAGAAAGGGGAGGGGGGAAGGGTAAGTTTGGAGGGGGGAAAAGATAGGGATGGAAGGGAGAGTTGGGAGAAGGGAAGGGTTAATGATGGAAGTGTTAGATGGGTGAGTGTGTCAGGGGAGGGAGGATGGGGAAAGGATAGATGGGTTAATGGGGAGAGGGGAAGGGCTTAGGGATGGAAGTGGGATAGGAGAGGCAGGATGGGGTAGGGCTGGTAGGAAAAGTGATGATGGGGAAAGGGGTAAGAATTGAACGGGGAGTTGGGAGGTGAAAGGGGTAGGGATGGAAGAGGGAGTGGAAGGTTTAAAAGGGTAAGGAAGGAAGGGGGAAGGATGGATCGGGGATTTGGGAGGCAGGAAAGGGTAGGGTATTGAAGTGGGAGTGAGGAGGGGGGAAGGGCTAGGCATGGAAAGAAGAGTTGGGATGGGGGAAAGGGTTAGTATAGAAGTGGGAATGGGTATTGGAAAGGAGTAAGGATGGAAGGGGGAGTTTGGTGGATGGAAGGGAAAATGATGGGAAGGGGATTTGGGGGGTGGGGAATGTGGAGGTGGGAAGGAGTAGGGATTGAAGGAAGAGTGGAGAGGTCGGAAATGGTAAGAATTGAAGTGGGGCCGGTTGAAGGGGTAGGGTATTGAAGTGGGAGTGGGTAGGGGTGCAAGGGTGTGAATGGAAGGGGGAGTGGGGATGGTGGTAGGGGTAGGGATGGAAGGAAAATTAGGGAGGAGGAAAGGTGTAAGGATGGAATGGGGATGGGGGATTGGGGGGAAGGGTTAGGGATGGAATGAAGAGTGAGGATGGGAGAAGGTGTAAGGATGGAAGTGGGAATCGGTATGGGGCAAGGGGTAGGGATGGAAGGGGGATTTGGGAGGGAGGAAGGGGTAGGGATAGAAGGGGGAGTTGGGAGGGTTGAAGGGGAAGTTGAGAGGGGGAAACGGGTAAGGATGGAAAGATGAGTAGCTAGGGGGAAGGGGTAAGAATGGAAGGTGGCGTTGGGAGGGGGAAAGAGGAAGGAAAGTAAGAGTACCTAAGGGAAAAAGGGGTAAGAATGGAAGGGGGATTGGGGATGGGGGAAGGGGAATGGATGGAAAGAAGAAATGGTAGGGGGAAAGGGGTAAGGATGGAAGGTTGAGTCAGGTGGGGTGAAGGGGTAGGAATTGAAGTGGGCGTTGGGAGGGAGAAGGGTTAGGGATGGAAGGAAGAGTGAGGAGGAGGGAAGGGGTAATGATGGAAGGGAGAGTTTGGATGGGGAAGGGGTAAGGATGGAAAGGGGATTTGGGAAGGAGGAATGGGTACGATATTGAAGGGGTAGTGGGGAGAGGAGAAGGGGAGTTAATGGAAGAGGAAGAGTGGATGTGGTAATGGATAAGAATGGAAAGGGGATTGTGAGAAAGTGGAAGGGGTAGGGATTGAAGGATTAGTGGGGAGAGGGGAAGGAAGAGTGGGGAGGGGGAAGGGGACAGGATTGCAGTGATGGGGAGGGGAGAAGGGTTAGGGATGGAAGGAAGAGTGGGTGAGGGAGGAAGGGGTAAGGATGGAAGTGGGAATGGGTAAGGGAATGGGGTAAAGATGGAAAGCGGAATGGGGAAGAAGGAATGGGTAGTGATGGAAGGGGAATGGTGAGTGGATAGTTTTGAGGTGGGAAGGGGTAGGGATAGAAGGGAAAGTGGGGAGGAGGAAAGGGGTAGAGATGGAAGAGGGAGTGGGGAAGGAGGAAGCAGTAAGAATTGAAGGAAGAGTTTGGTGGGGGGAAAAGGTAGGGATTGAAAGGGGAGTTGTGAGGGAGGATTGGGTAGGGATGGAAGGAAGATCCTGGAAGGGGAAGGGGTAAGGATGGAAAGGGGAATGGGGAGGGGTGAAGTGAATATGAGATGAGTGAGTAGATGGGAGGGGAGGGGAAAGGAGGTGAGAGGAGGTGAGGTGAGGTGAGGTGAGATAAGGTAAGGTGAGGTGAGAGGAGAGGAGGTGAAGGGAGAGGAGGAGAGATAGAGAAGAAGAGGGATAGAGAAATAATAAAGAGAAGTACAATTTGCTATTCTTATCAAATTTTATTTTAGATTATTTACATCAACAAAATTATTACATTAAAGAACCATAACAATTAGTTCTATCAATAAAATAATTACATTTAAACACCAAAACAAATTGTTTCATCAACAAAATTGTTATAGTATATATATATATATATATATATATATATATATATATATATATATATATATATATATATATATATATATATAAACACTCGACCAATTACTTCCATCAACACAGTGATTATATCAATAACTAAAACAATTAATTTCATCACTAAATTAATTACATAAAAACATTTGAACAATTAATTCCCTGAACAAAAAAATTATATTAATTAAAACAAATATACATCGTGAACAGTCAAAAGTTAAATAAGGACACACACACACACACACACACACACACACACACACACACACACACACACACACACACACACACACACACACACACACACACACACACACACACACACACACACACACACACACACACACACACACACACACACACACATTTAGTTCGCAACAAACAACAAGTAATGTTGTTCACATCTGAAATGGAAATACAAAATACATTGATGCAAAGGACAACATTATGCGGATCATCATAATTATCATAATATCACTTAGTTTCATACATTTTTTTTCTATTATCTCTTATCTTTTCTTTTTCTTTTCTTGTTACTTTCTTTTCTTTTTCAACTATGTCTTTATCACATACTTTTTTTCAAATGTAAATGTATCAATGCAATTTTCAAGCACTTTTGATTATTTGTTTCTATTTTCACTTTTCTTTTCTTTACTACACTTTTTATACACTTAAGGCCTTCTGAAAAGACAATACCTGAAAAGACAATACCTGAAAAGACAATACCTGAAAAGACAATACCTGAAAAGACAATACCTGAAAAGACAATACCTGAAAAGACAATACCTGAAAAGACAATACCTGAAAAGACAATACCTGAAAAGACAATACCTGAAAAGACAATACCTGAAAAGACAATACCTGAAAAGACAATACCTGAAAAGACAATACCTGAAAAGACAATACCTGAAAAGACAATACCTGAAAAGACAATACCTGAAAAGACAATACCTGAAAAGACAATACCTGAAAAGACAATACCTGAAAGAACAATACTTGAAAAGACAATACCTGAAAAGACAATACCTGAAAAGACAATACCTGAAAAGACAATACCTGAAAAGACAATACCTGAAAAGACAATACCTGAAAGACATACCTGAAAAGACAATACCTGAAAAGACAATACCTGAAAAGACAATACCTGAAAAGACAATACCTGAAAAGACAATACCTGAAAGACAATACCTGAAAAGACAATACCTGAAAGACAATACCTGAAAAGACAATACCTGAAAAGACAATACCTGAAAAGACAATACCTGAAAAGACAATACCTGAAAAGAGGCTACTACTACTACTACTACTACTACTACTACTACTACTACTACTACTACTACTACTACTACTACTACTACTATTACTACTACTATTACTACTACTACTACTACTACTACTACTGCTACTACTGCTACTAGAGGGAGAGTTAGTGGGGAGGGGGGAGGGAAGGATTGGGGAGTGGGGAGGGAGGATGGGGTAGTGATGGATGGAGAAGTAATGAGAAGGAGGTAAGAGGGGTTGGGGATGGAAGAGGGAGAGAAGGGGAAAGAGGTTTTGGATGGAAGGGGATTAAGGAATATGGGAAGGGATAAGGATGGATGTGGGAGTGGGATGAGGGGGAGAGGAGGGGGCAAGGTTGGATGGAATGGGGGAGTGGGGTTGATGGAGAGAGGAGAAGGCAGACCTAGATGGATAGGGGAGTGGTATGAGGGAGAGAGGGGGGGGCAGGTCTGGATGGATGGGTGAGTGAGATGAGGGAGAGAAAAGGGGGCAGGGATGGATTGATGGGGGAGTGGGGTAAATGAAAGATGAGTGGGCAGTGCTAGATGGATATGGGAGTGGGTTGAGGGAGAGATGAGGGGGCAGGGCTGGATTGATGGGGGAGTGATGTGAGGGAGAGAAGAAGGGGCAGGAATTGTTGGATGGGGAAGTGGGTTGAGGGTGAGTGAAGGGGGCAGGGCTGGATGGATGGGGGAGTGGGTTGAGGGAGAGAAAAAGGGGCAATGCTGGATGAATGGGGGAGTGGTGTGAAGGAAAGAAGAGGAGACAGTGCTGGATGGATTGGGTAGTTGGGTGAGGGAGAGAAGACGGAATGGGGATGGATTGATTGGGGAGTGGGGTGAGGGAGAGAAAAGGGGGCAAGGCTATATGAATGGGGGAGTGGGGGTGAGAGAGAGAAAAGGAGGCAAGGCTATATGGATGGGGGAGTGGGATAAGGAAAAGAAAAGAGGGCAGGGCTGGATGGATTGGGGAGTGGGGTGAGGGAGAGAACAGGGAGCAGGGCTGGATGGATGGGGGAATTGGGTGAAGGAGAGAAAAAGGGGCATGGTTGGATGGATGGGGGAGTGGGATGAGGGAGAGAAAAAGGGGCAAGGCTGGATGGATGGGAGAGTGGGGTGAGGGAGAGAGGAGGGGGCAGGGCTTGATGGAAGGGGGAGTGGGGTGAGGGAGAGAAAAGGGGGCATGGCTGGATGGATGGGGGAGTGGGGTGAGGGAGAGAAAAGGGGGCAGGGCTGGATGGATGGGGGAGTGGGGTGAGGGAGAGAAAAGGGGGCAGGGCTGGATGGATGGGGGAGTGGGGTGAGGGAGAGAAAATGGGACAGGGCTGGATGGATGGGGGGGTGGGGTGAGGGAGAGACGAGAAGGCAATGGTGGATCGAGGCTGGGAGGTAAGGATTTAAGATGGGATGGGGAAAGAGCAAAGGGTAGGAATGGATGGGGGAGTGGGGGGGGGGTTAAGGGTAAGAATGGAAAGGGAGAAGAGGAAAAGGGAAAAGGGTTTTGGATGGAAG
>JAPQNM010000189.1:0-7500 GCA_029783475.1 Metacarcinus magister
TGCACCTCCTCCTCCTCCTCTTAGTCTTCTTCTTTAGTGCAAGACGCAGGTATTTCCTCTTCTATTGCAAATTATGTGTAAGTGCAATAAGTGGAGATGAGTTTTGAAAGTATATTACAAATGAGTTTAGAGGAAAGTGGAGAAAACACACACACACACACACACACACACACACACACACACACACACACACACACACACACACACACACACACACACACACACACACACACACACACACACACAAGGAAATAAAGGAGATGCATGCATACATACAAAGATCCGCAGAACTTTACTGCATGATTTTTTCTTGAATGTTATCTTAAAGGAAAGTATGATAGACCAACATTACAGTTTAAAGATATGTATAGAATGAGAGAGAGAGAGAGAGAGAGAGAGAGAGAGAGAGAGAGAGAGAGAGAGAGAGAGAGAGAGAGAGAGAGAGAGAGAGAGAGAGAGAGAGAGAGAGAGAGAGAAGGCAGTGTTAGATAAAGCAACGCCTGTCTATTATCTTTTGTTGAGGTGTGAAATATATTGATTTATTCATCATTTTCACAGACAAACGAACAAAACTTCACAAAAATCATCTTCTAGTTAATAACATCTTATACACTAATAATTACTTTACTTTTTAATTCACCATATTTGTTTATTTATTTTCCTGTTTGTTTACCTGCCGAGACAAACAAGCACAAACCAGCACAACTTGGTCAAGGAAACTAAGAAAATGTTTGAATCTCATCTTAGCAACATTATGTAAATTTCCACATAGGATGAAAACATTGCTTATAACTTGATTACGAAAAGATGCAAATGAAATGGTTGTATTCTGAAGCCTTTTGCCTTTTCCTTCTTTCCCTCACGTGCATGTTTGTGTGAGTGTGTGTGTGAGTGGATACGCAGGTGTGAAAATGTGAGGGGAAGGATATTTGAGTGTGTAATGAGGCAGTGAGGATCGAGATGCGAGTGTGTCATGAGAACATGAGCGGCGGAGGAAAGTGATGCGTGATGCGTGATGGTGTAATGGTGTGGTATAGTGTGTCATTAGCAAGGTGATGTGACGGTGACGGTGTTTAATGGTGTATGTGGGTGTTGTGTTGTGCAAGGAAGGTGTACAGGTGTAGGAGGGAGGATGGTAGATGGAGTGTGTCTGTGAGAGTACGAATGAGGGAACAGGACACACAGGGATGAATGTATATGTTAGATAAAGATATATATTACGAACCACGTACACTCGTCTGACTTCTATACATTAATAAATACCACGTCACGAATACATGTGGGATATTTGTTTTTACGTATTTTTGTTGTCCCTTAGCCAGTACCCTTGTAATGTAAAAAAAGAAATAAATAGATAAAAAAAAGTTTTTTTTTTTTTTTTTAACTTATACGTATAGTTTTATGATGATACTAAACAGCTTTAGGTAGTTCATAATTATACTTAACAACACCTTACTAACAATCAATGGCTTTGTTAAATGAATAAGAACCTTAACAGTTGTATACAAGGTGAATTTCCAAACAGCATTACATTAAAACATTAAGAAAAACAAAAGTAAAAACACAAACAATACACACAAACACCGAATAATAAGATAACTGTCAATTAAACAAGGTGACAAGAAGCATCATATTGTTGACTTAATACGATACCCTTCAACACCTCTCGTCAGTCAGTGAGTCAGTGTGACTAGTCAGTCAAGTCAGTGAGTCAGTCAAGTCAGTGAATCAGTGAGTCAATATGTGCAATTATGACTATGCTCTTTTCCGTTTGCATCCTACTGAACAAATATTTAATAATATTTACAAGCTGGGAAGGTGTAGCCTTAATTACTTTGTGTGACTTGCTTTTATATACACACACCCCTCCCCCTACCCCCTTACCCCCTCTACACATACAAACACACACACACACACACACACACACACACACACACACACACACACACACACACACTCATGCAAACAAACAAGGAATGATATAAAAGTGACTGATGTGGGGATGTACAAAGATATATAGTATAAATAGGTCTGCAAACACGAACATATAGCGATAGATAGATAAACATAGATAGATCGATAAATAGATAGATAGATCCAGGGAGAGAGAAACAAAAAAGATAAATAACAGATAAGAAGGATGTCTAAAAACAAATCGTCACAATTCCAGCCTCTTTTTTTTCTTTATCTCTCTCTCTCTCTCTCTCTCTCTCTCTCTCTCTCTCTCTCTCTCTCTCTCTCTCTCTCTCTCTCTCTCTCTCTCTCTCTCTCTCTCTCTCTCTCTCTCTCTCTCTCTCTCTCTCTCTTATTGAATGTGATTTATTATGTTGTAATATAGAAATCGTGTTATTTTATTATGCGATGAATTTGGTTTTCTATGTACATATAAAATCAAATTCATCGCATAATAAAATAACACGATTTCTATATTTATTTCTATATGTACATATTATATATAGCTGACTTTATTTTCTTACTTATTTCAGCTTATTTTAACGTACTTTCCTTCACGATATTATCTAAATACAATTGTTAAACTGCTTATCCATCCCAAAACGAAAGGGAAATTCATTAATAGGTACTGCTTCTTATTAGCAACACTGTAAAATATGTTGCCACGTTTCTTTATATGTTTATATATAAATATATCTTATCCATTATAAGTTTACTGTTTCTTCATACATTATAATACTATGAATAAACGTTAATGCATATTTCCTGATCATGTCTGCCATGGTTTTACTTACATTAAAACATTTCTACAATGCGGATTATAAGACACGTGGCAGACCTGTAAAAGGGTATTTCCCGACTGTTTTCGCTCGCCAACCACATTTTAAGGCGTCTTTTTTTAATAGTACTCACACACACACACACACACACACACACACACACACACACACACACACTCTCTCTCTCTCTCTCTCTCTCTCTCTCTCTCTCTCTCTCTCTCTCTCTCTCTCTCTCTCTCTCTCTCTCCCCCCCCCTCCCCCCCCTCCCTCCCTCCCTCCCTCCCTCCCTCTCTCGCTCTCTCGCTCTCTCTCTCTCTCTCTCTCTCTCTCTCTCTCTCTCTCTCTCTCTCTCTCTCTCTCTCTCTCTCTCTCTCTCTCTCTCTCTCTCTCTCTCTCTCTCTCTCACACACACACACACACACACACACACACACACAGGGACGCCACGCTTCTCATGCCGACCTCCCTTCCCTCCCCCCCTTCCCTTCCCTCAACCCTTCCCTTCCCTCCCCCTTCCCTTCCCGCGTTCCCCCTTCCCTCCACACGCCACGCCGCTCACAAACTGGTGCTCTGGAGACACTACGCTGGCCCAGAGAACATAGGAGTTTCAACAGCCGTCTCCTAAATCCTGCCAAGGCTTCTTTCTATCCCTATCCCTATCCCTCCTCCTCCTCCTCCTCCTCCTCCTCTTCCTCTTCCTCTTCCTCTTCCTTCTCCTCCTCCTCCTCCTCCTGCCGCTTTAGTTCCTCCTTTTTTCTTGATTTTTCCTTGTCATATTTCTTTTTTCTTTCCGTATATTCCTTCCTCCTATTGCTTCTGTTATAGTCAGACCGACCTTAGGCCTTGGTCAGGGTGTGACCATCGTGGGGAATACCCGTGTGACAGCGGTGCCACGTGTCGAGATTTGCGCACAAACTCAAATCAATTTCGTATTTAAAAAAAGTTACATGAGGCATCTGGCAACATCCGGGTGCGGACTCACACACACACACACACACTGATGGTCAGGTCAAGTCCGCGAGCGTGTCTGGGAGTATTTCCACAACTAGGATTTCAATGTATTTTCAATGTATTTTTCTTTCTTACTTAGTTCAGCTTATTTTATCGTACTTTCCTTCACGATATCATCTAAATACAATTGTTAAACTGCTTATCCATCCCAAAACGAAAGGGAAGTTCATTAATAGGTACTGCTTTTTATTAGCAACACTGTTAAATATGTATGCCACGTTTCTTTATATGTTTATATATATCTTATCCATTATAAGTTTACTGTTTCTACGTACATTATAATACTATGAATAAACGTGTATGCATATTTCCTGATCATGTCTGCCATGGTTTTACTTACATTGAAACATTTCTACAATGCGGATTAAAAGACACGTGGCAGGCCTGTAAAAGGGTAATTCCCGACTGTTTACGCTCGCCACCCACAGTGTATGGTCGGTCTGACTATAGTAGTGTGTAGTCAGACCGACCTTAGGCTGTGGTCAGGGTGTGACCATCGTGGGGAATACCCGTGTTACAGCGGTGCCACGTGTCGAGATTTGGGCGCAAATTCAAATCAATTTCGTATTTTAAAACATTTACAAGAAGCATCTGGCAACATCCGGGTGCGGACTCACACACACACACACACACACTCTCTCGCTCTCACTTTAACTCTCACTCTCTCTCTCTCTCTCTCTCTCTCTCTCTCTCTCTCTCTCTCTCTCTCTCTCTCTCTCCTCTCTCTCTCTCTCTCTCTCTCTCTCTCTCTCTCTCTCTCTCTCTCTCTCTCTCTCTCTCTCTCTCATTGTATGTGATTTATTATGTTGTAATATAGAAATCGTGTTATTTTATTATGCGATGAATTTGGTTTTATATGTACATATTATATATAGCTGACTTTATTTCCACACCACCTTCTCAAGAGGGCTTCCATTCTGCTTCTCTTGCTCAAAGTACTGGCACATATTAAAGATAACTTCTTTTGTTTGGCTGTGTAGATGCTGGGAGAGTCTTGGTCTATAAGCAGCCATGTCGAAGTGTGTCTGCTATGGTCAGGTCATATGGTCAGGTCATATGGTCAGGTCAAGGCCGCGAGCGTGTCTGGGAGTATTTCCACAACTAGGATTTCAATGTATTTTTTTTTTCTTACTTATTTCAGCTTATTTTATCGTACTTTCCTTCACGATATCATCTAAATACAATTGTTAAACTGCTTATCCATCCCAAAACGAAAGGGAAGTTCATTAATAGGTACTGCTTTTTATTAGCAAACTGTTAAATATGTATGCCACGTTTCTTTATATGTTTATATATATCTTATCCATTATAAGTTTACTGTTTCTACATACATTATAATACTATGAATAAACGTACTTATATTGAAACATTTCTACAATGCGGATTAAAAGACACGTGGCAGGCCTGTAAAAGGGTAATTCCCGACTGTTTCCGCTCGCCACCCGCAGTCTATGGTCGGTCTGACTATAGCATCTGTGGTGGTGAAACACGTAGGCCGTTGGGGGTGCAGGAGGGGCGGCAGAAGGATGCGAAGGTGTGGGCCCAACACTGCGTCTGGCACAACCATGCCACACACTCACACCGACCAAGTGACATCACGGACATTTCCCGGGTGTGACGGGAGGCTCCGTGGCAGAGGAAGAGGAAGGAGGGGGCGGCGGGGTTTGACGGTGAGCACAGGTGCGCGAGTCGTGTGGGCCAGCACACCACGCACACATGGCCGCCGCCGAGCAGTAGCGCGAGATATGACCAATACCCCAGCATCTGAAACACCAGGGCTGGTCATCCTTAATCCTGCGAAGCTCACAGTGTGGGAGACAGGGGAGAAAAGTGAAGGCAACAGTAGGTGGGGGCGGCTCCAGCTGGCTCCAGGGACAACGATGTGGTTGATGGGCACACTGTCCTGACGAAAACGTCGCGCAGAGTAAACACCCGGGAGTTCCTTGGCGAGAGATGGATCAACATCGACATGGTAGCGAGTAACCAGGTAGCTGTGATATTTTCTGGATCTTTCCGGCGAGTCCTGAACTTCAAGACTCGGAGACAAAAACTGCCCCTGTATGGCCCGCTCCACGATGTCTTCTCGACGCCTGGAGACATACACGATAGTATAGTTATTTTTACGAGATGGCACATATCGAGTAACAACATATGCAATGCCTTAGAAACTGTCGAATTAGGGTTCAGTGTGGAGCTTCATTTGGGAGATTCGAATGAACACGTGGCGCTCGAGTCCAAAGAAGCAAGTGGTGCGCAGTAGGTCAGTAGTGATGGTTGTGTGGTGGTGAGCGGTGGTGAGTGTACGCTGTCAGGCCAAGCAACACCTACTGGCTTGTTGTCACGTCCTATTGATGAGTGTGAAGTTTTCATGGTGATGAATGACTTGTTGATACACCTTACATAAACAAACAGTAAGAAATGTCATCTGTGTAGCCAAATTGTGGAGGTGGTGAGGTGAGGCGTCAGACTGGTTGGCGTCCAGTGAGGGAGTGATGGTGAGCGAGTTGGCAGCTCTTCTAAGGGTAAGTGAAATGGTTTTATGTCACTATGTCCCTTGACTGAAGGCATGTGTCGGATGAGTGTTGTGTTGTGTTGTTTGAATGTTGTGTTGCTGGGATGCGAGGGGGTGGGGTTGATACAATCGTGGCCGGTGGTGGTGGTGGGTAGAGGTGTTGTGTACAGCTGGAGTGGGGTGGTTGCTGATTTGGTGGGCTGTAATCTTGGTGAATTCGGCGGTTAGATTCAAATAGTTGTATGTTCATGGTTATTTTACACTCACTCGCGCACACCTTAACCTAGTATTCTTCCGTGTGTGTGTGTGTGTGTGTGTGTGTGTGTGTGTGTGTGTGTGTGTGTGTGTGTGTGTGCGTGTGCGTGTGCGTGTGCGCGTGTGTGCGCGAGTGAGTGTCGGGGAGGTCTGCTTGAGTTCCCCCTTCAACCAGTGTCGCTCACCCGTTCTCACTCTCGTGCTCAGTATTGTGGTACAGTTCGTAAATATGCGACCGGGAGCGTCCCTCTGTGTCTCTTTACCTTGCCGTTTATTACCTCCAGGTGTAGCGCGGGTAATCCTGGACCAAGGACACCAACTGACGGGAAAACGGCCTGAAGGGAATCGTGGCAGGTGGAGGGCGAAGTGTCTTGGTAGTGAGACAGCTGAAGAGTTTTTTCTTTCTCAAAGCGTGAGGGAGTTTTCATTCTTTTTGTCTTTTTTTTTTTTTTAACGTTTTTGCAAAGTGGTCAGTTTTTTTTTCTGGCTTGATTTCTGTATTGTTGTAGAAAGGCAAAGTGTGGGGTGTAGTTTTTAGGGTTTGTGTGGAGGTGTTTGGTTGGTGTTGTGGAAGGAAGGTTTGTTTGGTTTTGTCTCATTTCTTTATTGTGGAAGGATAAGCAGGGTATATAAGTACTAGGTGCGTGGAAATGGACCGTGCATGCATATATACATACATACATACATACATACATACATACATACATACATACATACATGACATACACACCATACATACCATACATACATTGCCTTTCTTCTCAGGATGATTCTAAAGGTAATGGAGGAAGGTATCGTTGTCGATCGCTCGGTTGTGTATGCGATTTGAGGTTAGTGGAGCGAGGGAAGGAGGCAGCATTGTTTTGTACTTCTTCGAGGCCACGTCAAAGGAAAATAAAAATGTGCCTTTACGAAACTACCATTCAATTAGAAGGCAGCTGTCTCTCTCTCTCTCTCTCTCTCTCTCTCTCTCTCTCTCTCTCTCTCTCT
>JAPQNM010000189.1:17500-27500 GCA_029783475.1 Metacarcinus magister
TCCCTTCCCCTCCCCCGCCGCCCCCTCCACCCCCCCAACACCCCCACATCCCCTCCTCTCCCCTTCTCTCCTCTACCCCCAGTCCAAGGTCATGTCATATAGAAGCTGAGGAAGGAAACATGACTGTCACCTTGTTTTGTGACCTCACTCTCCTATTTGTCCGTGTTGTATTTTTTCTTATTTTTCCTTATGTAAATGTAAAGTATATGTTAATTTGGTAATGCAATATTTTTTTTTTTATATATTTTCGTGTGTGTGTGTGTGTGTGTGTGTGTGTGTGTGTGTGTGTGTGTGTGTGTGTGTGTGTGTGTGTGTGTGTGTGTGTTTTGTGAAAAAAACGTCTCCACCAATATTTATTTCAATGGCATCACTGAGGGTGATGGCAGCCTGCCCCGGCCTCACCGCAGGTTGCTGTGACGTTCAGCCTGCTGGGGAAGGAAAAGTAGAGTGTTTGTGTATGTGGGTGTATGTGTGTGTGTGCCTAAGGAGCGTCGGGGTCTAGTGCTTGGGGGTGGTTGGTGATGGCAGCAGCATTGCCTCGCACCACAGCCAGGCTGACCCTCTATCGCAGCCAGCAGGTTTCCCGTGTGTCTCCTGTCTCTGCTGCTATCCGCTTACCCAGCTCCTGCAGGATCTTGCGAAACGCTGGGCCCAGCACTCCCGACGTCTCGACCGCCAGCGGCTCGAAGCGGTAGCGTGTTGAGAGTGCCGCGTAGCGATGCCGTTTGCGCTGTTCGGCTGCTTGGGCTGCGGCACCGGGTTTTGTGGCGCAGTTGGTGACGTGCGTGGTGCCAAAGGTGTTGGTGCACGTCACGTCCCACAGCAGCGATCGGCCTCCACTGAAGGGGTAAAGGGTCACTCCGTCCGGTCTTCGTCCGTCACCCCGGTCCAGGCCCCGCGGTTTGAGAAGCGCTGTGTGTGTGTGTGTGTGTGTGTGTGTGTGTGTGTGTGTGTGTGTGTGTTAGTTTTTCCTCTCACCCCCCCACACCCCCCCTTCCACCTGCCTCCATCTGCCTCCTCTCCTTCCATATAAGGAGGGAAGATGTAAAGGCTGATAGTAGCTTCTTCTCCACTTCTCCACTACATTATAAAACCCTTCCACGTCACTCCACTCCACACCACTTCATTTCTCCACTAATTTTTGGATCACTCCTCCATTTCTTCCACACATTCCACCTAGGATTACCACCTTCATCTAAAAGAAATACGGAACGCAGTAAGTAAAGTTGGAACTGTGATTGCGAGTGGATAGAGCCCATCTATCTGCGGACTTGAAGATAAGTTGTTTCATAAGTATTAGGAGGAATTTAAGGTTATCTGGACTAAATGCGATGATATATTTCAGAACACATTTATCAGTTGAGTTGACAATGATATATTATTGAAGTTATATGTCTGTATAATTTCTGAATAACGAGACACTGAAAAATTATTTCCATTAAAAAAAAGATAATTTGGATAAAACAGTACCTGGAATACGGATATATCATTACTTATATATTTTTCCATGTATATTTTGTGTAGCTTCTTGCCGCAGCAAAAAGCTTTTTATCTTTCCCAATGTTTGTGAGAAATTCAGCAAAGCTCTGTTTAAAATTTAGAGCAACAATCAGTTGACATTTAATAAGTTGAACGGAGCACCTGTTTCTAGTGTCACTCCACTTATTCTGTATGATTGAGAATATTCTTTCCACGTATCCAGTTGAGGATGGTACACTCAGTATATAAAAGATGACAGACAGCATGTTCGGGAGATCACGGGTCTAGAAGACAGGCAGCCACTTGGCAGGTGAGTCTTTAAACTTGCAGTTCTTTTCTTTGCTCAGTCTTCCCACAGTTACATTAATGGTTGTCAACTCATCATACAACTCATCCATGCTTATATTGAGCCTGCTCATTATATTCAGCTTCTCTACTACGTCCTGTTTGGTGTAGACAAACTTGTTAATTCCATAATTGATGTTGGTATTGTCAGCACTGAATGGTGACACCTGATTCAGTGACAGACCTAGTTTATCTAGGGACTGTACAATGCAACTCACAATCCCCTCTGCAGTCTCGGCTTGGTTTTCTATGAAATCAATGATTCTGTGTTGAGCTCCATCTTCTGGTGTGAAGTACTGCACTACAATAGTATACATTTTTCGGTTTCCTTTATTTGAAGCGTCAGTCTGAATACAATTCCACCTCTTCTCTCCACCTTAGACCTTTTCCTCCACTACTTTATTCCCTCATTTCACACTTTCCTCCACACAAACCACTTCCGCCTTCATTCCACTTCCTCCCACTTTGGATGAGGGTGACGTGAATGTGAGTGGAAGAGTGGATGGTCGTAAGTCATGGTTGTGTGACCTAACTTGGTGAGGCAGCTGGGAAGGTTTTTTCTCTCTCTCTCTCTCTCTCTCTCTCTCTCTCTCTCTCTCTCTATATATATATATATATATATATATATATATATATATATATATATATATATATTTTTTTTTTTTTTTTGTGTGTGTGTCATTAAATTACCTTCAGTGTAAAGTACTTAATTAGTTTAAATATCTATACGACTTTTCTTCTGTTTTTGTCCTAGAAAGAGAGAGAGAGAGAGAGAGAGAGAGAGAGAGAGAGAGAGAGAGAGAGAGAGAGAGAGAGAGAGAGAGAGAGAGAGAGAGAGAGAGAGAGAGAGAGAGAGAGAGAGAGAGAGAGAGAGATACACACACACACACACACACACACACACACACACACACACACACACACACACACACACACACACACACACACACACACACACACACACACACACACACACACACATACAGACAGACAGACATTATATAAACAGCATCGTTAGGTAGTGCACGTGTGGTGTGTGGTGTTTGGTGGACAGGTTTGCATAGGACAGGTGTGGAGTGTGGAGGTGGAACAGGTTAAGTTAACTACCACCACATACCTGTAATTCCATCCACAGCCTGTGCTCCACCTCATTCTTATTACACCTCCACCTTGCTAATTAGAGGAGGAGGAGGAGGAGGAGGAGGAGGAGGAGGAGGAGATAATGTATCTCCACTAAACACCAATATGCTATTTATTTTATCATCATTTTATATACTTTACTGTGTTACTTCTGTTATAATTTTGTTTTGGTATTAAATGATCCCAGGTATTATTTTTCTTTTTCTTTTTTCTTTCCCTAGGCAACGAGAGAACGAGGACGTAAGGCGGTAGTGCAGTGCTGTGAGTGTTAGTTTTCGTTACCTTTCACTCATGCTAACTAACTGTCTGTGAACCCGACATTACTAATCTTAAATATTACCTGCAAATGAGCGTTTTTCCTTTCCCTCTTGCATTTATTTATTCCAGGGTGTTTTTTTTTACTTCTTTTTCTTCCTAGGTTGCGATCCATTTAATTTCATCTGTTCAATAACCTCATCTTTAGTGCCATCTGCCGGCCCAAACTGGCACTGTTTGGCACTGTTGGAGTTTAGGTTAATAACTTCTAGTCAGTGTCCCGCTCCCTGGCACTGACCTGAAGAGCTCTGCCTGCCCGCCTGTCTGCCTTTCACCGATGTCAGTTAGCACTCACTCACTCACTCACTTACTCACTCACTCACTCACTCACTCACTCACTCACTCACTCACTCACTCACTCACTCACTCACTCACTCACTCACTCACTCACTCACTCACTCACTCACTCACTCACTCACTCACTCACTCACTCACTCACTCACTCACTCACTCACTCACTCACTCACTCACTCACTCACTCACTCACTCACTCACTCACCACTCACTCACTCACTCACTCACTCACTCACTCACTCACTCACTCACTCACTCACTCACTCACTCACTCACTCACTCACTCACTCACTCACTCACTCACTCACTCACTCACTCACTCACTCACTCACTCACTCACTCACTCACTCACTCACTCACTCACCTACAGCTCCTTACTTACAAGCGTGTTTCTTCTCTTCTCTTCTCTTCTCTTCTCTCGTCTTCTCTTCTCTTCTTTTTCTTCTTTTATCTTGTGTTTGTAATTTTCTCTTTACTTTTTGACGTGTTTCCAGGTGCACATCTATCTTTCGTACTACATAACACCTGTTTGTATACCTGTTCAGCCTCTCCTTTAATTACGGGTTCATATATACACTAATTTATTTTTTATTTTGCATATATCTTTGGTTAATGTTCGATTTCATTATTTGTGTTTCCTTCCTAATATAACTTAACTTAACCTAACCTAACTTAAACTAACTTAACCGAACCAAACCTAATCTAACCTAACCTAACTCAAACCAAACCTCTGAGTGCCAAGTTACCTTTGCAAACATTTCACTCTATATAAAGGTGAGATGAGACGCAGGTGTGTTAGTGATGCTCAGGATTATACATTAAGCAACGCCGCCATGTTGACTGGGACTTGGTTGTGAGAGAGAGAAAAAGAGAGAGAGAGAGAGAGAGAGAGAGAGAGAGAGAGAGAGAGAGAGAGAGAGAGAGAGAGAGAGAGAGAGAGAGAGAGAGAGAGAGAGAGAGAGAGAGATTATAGTTCACGAGAGTTTTGATAATTCTCTGCATGTTTCAACACGCCTTACCTACCCTTTCTTACCTTACCTAATTGAGGTTTTTAAAATTTTCCATGGTTTTGATAATATTAACATAAACGACTATGTAACTACCGATCTCACAAGCACCACCCGTAACAATGGCTTAAAGATCATTGGTAAGCGTTTTAGATCGAATGAAGAGAAGCACTTTTTCTTCAATAGAATCGTAAATGTTTGGAATTCTCTCCCAGCACAAATAGTTACCAGTATTACAATTGAATCGCTTAAGAAGAAACTCGATAAGCACTTAGCATCTGCTCACCAAGTCGAATATTTCACTACTGCGCAAATTTTTTTATTTTATTTATTTTTTTTTAGCATAGATTACTCCTTGTTTTTCTTACTATACAAATTCCATGATAGTTTTTCCATACTACATGGTATCACTTCCTCTTCCGGCCAGCTTCAGCTGGAGGGAGGGGTGGGTGGGGAGGAACCTTCCACTTTTCTGTCCTTTTGTCTCTTATCAAGTAGATATAGTAGTAGTGTAGCTAAACAGACAGCCTCGTTAGGTCCAGTAGGACTGTTGCTGTCTGTTCTTCCTTTGTACTCCTCCCTCTTTCCCTCCTCCCTGTTGGTGTTATGTGCCATGCGGTCTTAATGGTCGTTACAGCATCGTTGGCGAATGAAGACGCAACTACGAGTGGATTTCGTGTTAACGAGACACGAACGTAATATCATCCTCCTTTTCCCTTTGCGTTAAGTCCAAAATCGCTTGCCGCTCCCCTCTGTTTCCTTGCAATAGAATATACCGAAGGCAATGGGTGTTGTCATAATGCTGAGAGGAAGGTGCTAGTGAAGGGAAGGTGTTAGTGTAGTGGTGAAGGGAAGGTGTAGGTGTGTTTCTGAAGGGAGGGGAAGGTTAACAGTGTAATGGTGAAGGGAAGTGTAACAGTGTAGTGGTGAAGGGAAAGTGTAGGTGTGTTTCTGAAGGGAAGGGAAGGGTAACAGTGTAATGGTGAAGGGAAGGTGTATATGTGTTTCTGAAGGGAGGGGAAGGGTAACAGTGTAATGGTGAAGGGAAGGTGTATATGTGTTTCTGAAGGGAGGGGAAGGGTAACAGTGTAATGGTGAAGGGAAGGTGTATGTGTGTATCTGAAGGGAGAGGAAGGGTAACAGTGTAATGGTGAAGAGAAGGGTAACAGTGTAGTGGTGAAGGGAAGGGTAACTGTGTAATGGTGAAGGGAAGGGTAACAGTGTAGTGGTGAAGGGAGGGTGTAGGTGTGTTTCTGAAGGGAAGGGAAGGTTGTTTCCTGTTTTTGAAGGGGTGTACTGTTAACTGTTTTTAAAGAAGGGAAGGTGTGTATGTTTGAAGGGAAGGTGTGTATGTTTGAAGGGAAGGTGTGTATGTTTGAAGGGAAGGTGTGTATGTTTGAAGGGAAGGTGTGTATGTTTGAAGGGAAGGTGTGTATGTTTGAAGGGAAGGTGTGTATGTTTGAAGGGAAGGTGTGTATGTTTGAAGGGAAGGTGTGTATGTTTGAAGGGAAGGTGTGTATGTTTGAAGGGAAGGTGTGTATGTTTGAAGGGAAGGTGTGTATGTTTGAAGGGAAGGTGTGTATGTTTGAAGGGAAGGTGTGTATGTTTGAAGGGAAGGTATGTCTGTATAAAGATTTTTAGGTGATCTTGACGACATGATCTAAATCCCTAATATTGAGTTAGATTTTATTCCTTTTATATTTTGTTATTATTTTATTGTATTCGTTTTAATTACATGAATTATTGTTATTCATTGTTATTACTTCTCCGTGTTACCTAATTGTAGTGACCTTTATCTTGATGCAGCAGCAGGGAAGAAGGTCAGAGGAAAACAATTTCAACCACTGGAGTATTCAGACAGACGCTGCAGTCCTCGGCCCCTCTGTGGTTAAATGACGTCGATTACGTTAGAAATAGTGAAAAAACAAACTATACGCAGGATTAGAATGGGATATGGTTTTTTTTTTATTTAAAAAGATATATGATATTTCAGCACAACTCTTTTTTATATTGATGGGTATCGAATATATAAATTGATATGGTAACATAAAAAGAATACATGAACTGAACTGGTACAGATGATTAAAATTTACATAAATTTAAAGTAGACTTGTACCATAAAATGATAAAAGATGAATAATATGATAAAATTAAGAACAGTAACATAAAATGAAGAACAACAGGACAAATGGCGAAAAACTAAAATAATACTGCCAAAAATTTCCAGCAACATAATATTAAACAAACATTGTCATACATACATTAATCAAAACAGGAAAGTACTTTATACACTATCTCCTCAATACAAAACTGGGCCTCATTTTCGATTAACTGACTCCAAGAAATAAAGTTGTGTCGTGCAAATGTCCTAAGTTAGCGGACACGACTCCAACACATGCAGCTCCGTTAGCACGTCGCTGCCAGGACAGAGCTGCTCCGCCACCTCCAGACGACCTCGCCCGCGCCGATTCCAGCGGCCTGTCTCGATCGCCAGGTTATGACCAATGACCTGCAGTCGACTAAATGCAATTCTGTGTATCTCATCGGTTTTACCGCGACATTTGTAAATGTTTTGAACAGTAAGGTTACGGTTCATTATAATATAACTTTGACGTCTAAATGATGTAGTGGAAGCGATGGTTTGTTTTAAGGATTCAATGCCGACTGTAACATCATCAACATAATTGTTGATTAAGCTATGTATGTGTTTGCTGGTTGGTGTATTGGTTGCTAAAATGAGCTTAACGACATGTACCCACGGGTCATCGGGCATTCCCCGTCTCTCTTCCCACAACCGCTGGAAAAATGTTCTTTGTCTCGATAAAACTAGAGACTTGAGCGGTGGATACCCGAGCTCCACGTAACAAACGTCCGTACACGTGGTCATGCGAACCCCAAGTAATTGTTTGATACCCCAGTTGTACAATTTCTCTATAGGCCTTAGGTCTCCTTCTAACCAGGACTCACAGCCGTATAAAATGGTTGACATTATGCTTCTTCGAACATCTTCTTTACATAAAATGCTATGTCCTTATTTCAAACTCCGAGCAAAGCGACCAGTTTGGAAGTTACGAAACGACCCCATCCAAAATTTGTCTGTGTGTCTGTATGTGTGTGTTTGTCTGTCCGGCCGTCCGTCTGTCTTCTATCTCCTCCTAGACCACTGGAGGGATCAGAATGAAAATTTCAGGGATCGTAGGCATCAACCCTTAGATGGTTATTATATATTAAAAACATATTGTTATTATGTAAATTTTAGTATTGTTTGTGAAAAACCTGTATCTCGCTTAATACTGGTCGCACATATTCATACTTACCTTTTACCTCCTACCTCCTACCTCCAACCTCCCTTTCTACCTCCTACCTCCAACCTCCCTTTCTACCTCCTACCTCCAACCTCCCTTTCTACCTCCTACCTTCCTTTCTACTTCTTACCTCCCTTTATACCTCATACCTCCCTTTCTACCTCCTACCTTCTACCTCATTTTCTACCTCCTACCTTCCTTTATACCTCTTACCTCCCTTTTTACCTCCTACCTCCTACCTCCTTTTCTACCTCCTACTTCCCTTTCTACCTCCTACTTCCCTTTCTACCTTGTGAAAGACATGGAAGGACTTTCTTTCCTGAGCGAGCAGTTTGGGTATGCTGGGTGAGTTTTTTTAATTTCATGGTCACCCAGCATGTCTATTTACTGAATTTTTATTTAGAAAAGATACAATTTTCAAAATGTGGCACATTTTGGCTTGGGCGTGGGCGGTAATTGCGCAAGAGAGGGTACCGTCACTCGTGAATACACTGTCCAGGTACACATACCTGTCACACCACTCCACTACCATCTCGCCAGTTTGAAAATTTTTTTTCCTGAGTGTCTGCACTAAGACGAGGGACGTCCACTCAGCGTGTACAAAATCCCTGACGCAGTTCACAGATGCATTCAATTAAAAAAAATTTTTAATTATAAAATATTTCTTCCATACATTGACAATGATATCAGGATCAGTTAGCGTCAGCAGGGCGTATGGGTTTCATTTGTTTACTTTTTTTTTTTTATCTTTAGTTTTTTTTTTATTTCCCTTACACGCCTTCCTCCTTCTGTGCCTGCTGCTGAATAACATATCTGACCACAGGTAGGAATATGTTATGGTTCACCCTTGGAGGCGTAGCAACACTTTTCCTGGAGTTGTTTGTTTGCATCCATATGTTGTGATGCCTCGATTGGTTGTGGTGTTTGCCTGTCATCTATGATCCACGCTTGCTGGGATGCACATCTTGTTTACAATTCACTACACTTCATGACTTGGAATTCGTGAAGCCAAGTCAGTAGAGGCGAAGGGAATAATACATCAACGTGTCTCCTGCCACACCTTCACTTGTTTATTAACTTTGAGGTCTAAGAAGAAACAAACGAGGCGACGACACACACACACACACACACACACACACACACACACACACACACACACACACACACACACACACACACACACATACACACACACACACACACACACACACACACACACAAACACGAAAACGTACAGACCACAACTGTAAGCAATTAAACGTAGCTCAGTTGTTTTAAAGCAAGCAGACGTGTAAGTCAATATTATTTGTCAGGTTTCCTTAGCCAGCCGATGTAATTCTACATATACAGTTGATGCGATTATCTTTACTATTATAGCTGTGAATTACATTATCAACATCTTTATATCTAGAAGCTGTTTTTGGAATGATTATTATTATCGAAGAGTGAAAATCAGTTGACTTTCTTTCTGGCAGGTCGTCAGCATACCTAGAGTGCTTGTAATTTGCATTCAATGATATTTTTCATGACTCGAACTTTCACAAGAGCAAATAAGCCTTAATTATTTCCCCGCGTCTATCCATCGTTTATATAAAGTGTTTTTATTACATACTATTATACTAGTATTCCTGACCCTATATAGTGTAACATGAAATACAGGGAAGGAGAGAAAAAATAGAATTTTGAATTACAGGGAAGAGAAAAAACAATCATTAAAATTTCTACCCATGTTTTCGCGTGTGAGGCGCACGTGATAACCACTACACTACGAAAACGATAGAAAATTGAGAATGGCAAGAATTTATATTGTTGTAATAGTATATATTCTAACGGAAGGTTAATATGACGAGGCTTGCATCTTAATAAAAGTGATACAAAGGAATACAAAGGAATACAAAGGAATAACAGGCAACAACAGCCCTGGTGGGCCTTACAAGGTTGCCTGTGTAGCTACTCTACTTCTATATTCTCTACAAGTCTGAGGTAAAGGATAGTAAAGTGGAAGGCTCCTCCCCACCCACCTCTCCCTCCGGCAAACGCCGGCAGGAAAAAAAGTGGTTAAAGAAACACCTGCGCAGAAGTAGTAATAAAAACTGCGCAGGAAATTTGATAGTA
>JAPQNM010000189.1:32500-66094 GCA_029783475.1 Metacarcinus magister
ATATATTTTTGTATTATTATCTGTGAGTTTCTGTTCATATTTAAGCGTCTATTTACCTCGTTACGCTACACGCCACTGTTGAATTCATAAGACAGCTGGACAAAGAAATGGTTCGATGAAAAACAATAAGTTAATTTCCAATGTTTCACCTGTCTCACTCGAACGAAAAGTTTTTTTTTGGTGAATTTTAATGTTTTGAATTAATCTGATAACCGTTTCTGTCGCAAATCATTATTCTTTTTCATCCCTTCCTTCCCTTCTTCATGAACTAATATGATTTGTGACAATGAAGAGTTACATATTGACCAAAACACATCAAAGTTTACAAGAGAAAAACAAAAGTTTCGTCCTCGTAGCCTACATGCCGCAGTGACAGTAATAACATAGTACTTTGCCACCACGCACCAGGGACACACACACCTTTTAACATCATTCTTTCCGACTGTGTTCAAATATAATAATAACCTTGTGATATTTATTCCATAGATACATAATCAGATCTCACGGCGCATATAGGCAATTATCAAAGGGTTCCGTGTTTCTGGTCTGACTTTCTTGTGATTTACTATATTAATTTAGCTTCACAATGGCTTTATTATTTCCAGTGAAACTCAATAAGCACAATACTGTCAGTGAATGTAGGCTGTGATTCTAGGTTTTGTTACACCCTCAGAGCCACCAACCACCACACACCAAACACCAAACTCCTTCCTGTTACCTGTGTTATTTTTAAGTAATTACATCAAACAGTGCAAATGTTACTTACTGTACCATACTACTGCATCTTGTGGCTTTCCTTCGGTTCTGTTTGATTTTGTTTCTTTAAAAGTCTGCGCCGTATAGTACCAAAAGTAGCACGATTCTCAGTACCACGCCTTAAAAATAGAGAAAGAAAAAGAAAAAGGTTTAATGTAGTCTTACACCTGGAGCCTTACAGTGTTACAATAGCCTAGTTAATTAATTGTCCGTTGGATGGGAATTGTTCAAGTGGTTGTAATGCATTATTTTTCCCCTCTTCGTTATGTTCATATGTAAACTTTATAAACTATTGTTAAATGGTTATATGCAATAACATCGTAATTCAAAGAAGTGGTTATCATTAAAGAAATAAACAAATATAATCATAATAAGCCATGAAGATAAAGTGCACGATCCTATATTAAAGAAATTCAATCATATTTCACGAATTGTATTATCAAATATCAGCAACAATTGAATACTAAAACCCACAAATTATTTTAAAACATATAAAGTTAAGTAGCAGCAACCTTAGGAGTGAATGAGAAGTGTTAGGAGGACAAGTGTACTGAGTTATAGTAAATGAATTCATTGTGAGACAGACTGACGGAGTTTTTCTACCTGCATGGTCTCTCCTGTTAATTTTGGGAGTAAGATGACAATGGTGACACACTCTGCTACCTGCTTACCTGTCCACCTGCCTGCTTGACTCCATGGGGTTATGTGGGAGTGTAAGGGGAGTGTGTGAAGGGCGTGTCTGCTGCCTAAACCTTCCCTTCATCCCCTCTGTCTGCCTCAACGACCCTGCCTGTGCACCTCGGTTCCGGGTCGTTTCGCCCCGAATCCCGTTCGCACCTGAGTCATTTCGCTCCTATTCCTGTTCGCCCCGGCTCGTGTTGCTCCTAAAGTCTAGAGTGAAATGCTTAATTTTGGGGTAATGAAATATAAAAAGCTTATATAACTGAACCTACCCGAACCAAACTGTACCTAACCAAACCTGACAACCTAACCTAACCTTAACCTAATCATAACCTAACGTAACTTAACCATAAACTAACATAACACAACTAACTTAACATAACATAACATCATTTTAAAGACGCTTTGCGAGGTAAATAATGACGAGCACCGCCTGAAACATTCACAAATGTGTTGTGTACACTATGTATAATATGTCGGACTTCATATTTATATCGATATAGTCCGAGCAGTAGTTACGCAGAAATACCCTTTACTTTTCGAAGAGAAGGTCTCCTAGAAAACATCGATATCTCAGAAACTAAGAATTTGCAACGGAAATGTAATTAAGAAAACCTTCTCAGAATGCATCAGGTAACGTAATAATATAACCTTAAATTATCTAGAGCATTCAAGTGAAGATGTAAAATAATACCATTAATTGTACTGTCAAGGGTTCGATCCCCAACCACACCACTCTCATGGCTACTTAATCTTTTAGTTAATTTCCCAAGTGTTACAATATACAAGGTATTACAGTGGTACTTATCCCACTCCCCCTACCATCCCTACCCCTTCTCTACTCCCAGCTTCATTTATGTCTAGAGAAACTTAACACAGGTGCAAGTTACAGAGTACAGGAGTAATGTAACCAGGATGGCGACACGGGTAGCTGGTGTGTCGTGGGCGGCGTATGGAGGAGGCAGAGTAGTAGCCGGGATAAGGCGGAGGAAGCGGCGGTTTCATAGAGTAACGCGACGAAACAGCAGCTGGGCGGGAGACTCGTTAATGTGTGCCAAGAGCGTGTTGCGGGAATGCAGGGCTGCGGGTCTTCAGGGCTGTGGGGCTGCAGGGCTGCGGGGCTACGGGGCTACGGGGCTACGGGGCTACGGGGCTGCCAAGCTGCAGGGCTACGGGGCTGCAGGGCTCGGGGGCTGCAGTCCTGCAGGGCTGCAGGGCTGCAAGGCTGCAGGGCGAAGAAACTGCGGGGCTGCAGGGCTGCGTATCTGCAGGACTGCAGGGCTGCGTGGCTGCAGGGCTGCGAAGTTGCAGGGCTTCTGGGCTGTAAGGCTGCGGGGCTACGGGGCTGCAGGGCTGCGGAGCTACGGGGCTGCAGGGCTGCGGGGCTACGGGGCTGCAGAGCTCCGGGGCTGCAGGGCTCCGGGGCTGAAGTCCTGCAGGGCTGCATGGCTGCGGGGCTGCAAGGCTGCATGGCTGCAGGGCTGCAGGGCTGCGTATCTGCAGGGCTGAGAGGCTATGTAGCTGCAGGCCTGCAAGGTTGCAGAGTTGAAGGGTCGCAGGGCTGCAGAGCTACAGGGCTGCAGGGCTGCAGAGCTGCGAAGTTGCAGGGCTGAAGGAGTGCAGGGCTGCAGGGCTGCAGGGCTGTGAGGTTCTAGGGCTGAAAGGTTGCAGGGCTGCAGGGCTGCAGGGCCTCGGGGCTGCGGGGCAGCGAGGCTGCAGAGCTGCGGGGCTGCCGGGGCTCGGGGCTGCGGGGCAGCGGGGCTGCAGGAATGCGGGAGAGTGTGGTGAGGGAGAGAGGAGGGGGCAGGGCTGGATGGATGGAGGTGGAGTGAGGGAGAGACGAGGGGGCAGAGATGGATTGATAAGAAAGTCGGGTAAGGGAGAGAGGAGGCGGCAAAGCTGGATGGATGGGGGAGTGAGGTGAGGGTGAGAGGAGGAGGCAGGGTTGGATAGATGAGCTAGTGAGGTGAGGGAGAAGGAGGGGACAGGGCTGGATAAATGGGAGAGTAGGATGAGGTGGAGAGGAGGGGGCAGAGGTAGATGGATGGGGGAGTGAGGTGAGGGTGAGAGGAGGGAGCAGGGCTGGATGGATGGGGAAATGGGTTGAGGGTAAGAGGAGGTGCTAGGGGTGAATGGATGGGGGAGTGGGGTGAGGGAGAAAGGAGGGGGCAGGGCTAGATGGATGGGAAAGTTGTGTAAGGGAGAAAGGAGGGGACAGGGCTGGATGGATGTGGGAGTGGGGTGAGGGAGAAAGGAGGGGGTAGGGATGGATGGGGCAGTGGGGTGAGGGAGAGATAATGGGTAAGGTATGGATGGATGGGGGAGTGGGGTGAGGGAGAAAAGATGGGGAAGGGATGGGTGGGGGAATGTGGTGAGGTTAGAGGATGGGGAAGAGATGAATGGATGTTGGAGTGGGGTGAGGGAGAGGAGGTGGCAGGGCTGGATGGATGGGGGAGTGGGGTGAGGGAGAGAAGAGGGGACAGGATTGGATGGATGGAAGAGTGGTGTGAGGGAGAGACATGGGGGCAATAATGGATGGATGTGGGAGTCGGGTGAGGGAGAGAAGAGGGTGGAGGGCTGGATGGATGGAGGAGTGGGGTGATAGAGAGATAAGGGAGCAAGGCTGGATGGATGTGGGAGTGGGGTGAGGGAGAGAGGAGGGGGCAGGGCTGGATTAATGGGGGAGTAGGGAGAGGGAGAGAGGAGGGGGGCAGGGCTGGATGGATGGAGGAGTGGGGTGAGGGAGAGAAGAAGTGGCAGGGCTGGATGGATGGGAAAAGGGGGCGAGGGAGAGAAGAGGGGTTAGGGCTGGATTGATGGGGGAGTGGGGTGAGGGAGAGAAGAGTTGGCAGGGCTAAATGGATGGAGTAGTGGGATGAGGGAGAGAAGAGGGGGCAGGGCTGGAGTGGGGTGAGGGAGAGAGGAGGTGGCAGGGCTGGATGGATGGGGTAGTGGGGTGAGAGAGAGATAAAAGAGCAAGGCTGGATGGATGGGGGAGTAGGGTAAGGGATAGAGGAAGTGGCAGAGCTAGATGGATGGGGGAGTGGGGTGAGGGAGAGAAGAGGAGGAAGGGCTGGATGGATGGAGGAATGGGGTGAGGGAGAGAGTAGAGAAGAGGACTGGATGGATGGGGGATTGGGGTTAGGGATAGAGGAGGGGGAAGGACTGGATGGATGAGGGAGTGGGGTGAGGAAGAGAAGAGGGGGCAGGGCTGGATGGTTGGGGGAGGTGGGGTGAGGGAGAGAAGAGTGGGCAGGGCTGGATGGATTGGAGAGTGGGGTGAGGGAGAGAAGAGGGGGCAGAGCTGGATGGATGGTGGAGTGGTGTGAGGGATAGAGGAGGTGGCAGCGCTGGATGGATGGGGGAGTGGGGTGATGGAGGAAAGAGGGGCAGAGCTGGATAGATGGGTGAGTTGGATGTGGGAGAGAATAGGGGGCAGGGCTGGATGAATGGGTGAGTGGGGTAAGGGAGAGAAAAGGGGGAAGGGCTAGATGGATATGGGAGTGGGGTGAGGGAGAGAAGAGGGCGCAGGGATGGATGGATGGGGGAGTGGGGTTAGGGAGAGAGAATGGGGCATTACTGGATTGATGGAGGAGTGGGGTGAGGAAGAGAAAAGGGGGAAGGTTTGGATGGTTGGGGGAGTAGGGTGAGGGAGAGAAGAGGGGGCAGAGCTGGATGGCTGGGGGAGTGGGGTGAGGGAGAGAGGAGGGGGGGATGGCTGGATGGATAGGGAAGTTGGCTGAGGGAGAAGAGGAGAGAAGAGGGGGCAGAGCTGGATGGATTGGGGAGTGGGGTGAGGGAGAGAAGAGGGAGCATGGCTGGATGGATGTGGGAGTAGGGTGAGAGAAAGAAAAGGGGGCAGGACTGGATGGATTGGGAAGTTATGTGAGGGAGAGAAAAGGTTGCAAGGCTGGTTGATTGGGAGAGTGGGGTGAGGGAGAGAAAAGAGGGAAGGGCTTGATGGATGGGAGAGTGGGGTAAAGGAGAGAGGAGGGAGCATGGCTGGTTGAATTGGGGAAAGAGGGGCAGGGATGGATGGATGGGGGAGTGTGTTGAGGGAGGAAAGAGTGAGCAGGGGTGAATATTTGGGGGAGAGGGGTGAGGGAGAGATAAAGGGGAATAGCTGGAAGGTTGGGGGAATGGGTTGAGGGAGAGTAAAGGGTAGAGCTGGATGGATGGGGAAGTGGGGTGAGGGAGAGAAAAGGGGGGATGGCTGGATGGATGGGGTAGTAGGGTGAGGGAGAGAAAATGCGGCAAGGCTGGATGGGTGGGAGAGTGGGGTGAGTGAGAGAAAAGTGGGAAGAACTGGATGGATAGAGGAGTGGGGTGAGGGAGAGAGACGGGGGCAGGGCTGGATGGATGGGGGAGTGGGGTGAGGGAGAGATAAGGAGGTAGGGCTGGATGGATGGGGAAGGGAGAGAGGAGGGGGCAGGACTGGATGGATGGAGGAGTGAGATGAGGGAGAGAAGAGGAGGCAGGGCTGGATGGATGGAGGAGTGGAATGAGGGAGAGAAGAGGGGGCAGGGCTGGATGGATAGGGGAGTGGGGTGAGTGAGAGAAGAGGGGGCAAGGGTTGATGGATGGGGGAGTGGGGTTAGGGAGAGAAGCGGGGACAGGGCTGGATGGATGGGGGAGTGGGATGAGGGAGAGAAAAGGGGGCAGGGCTGGATAGATGTGGGAGTGGGGTGAGGAAGAGAATAGGGGGCAGAGCTGGTTGGATGGGGGAGTGGGGTGAGGGAGAGAGGAGGGGTCAGGACTGGATGGATTGGTAGTGGGATGAGGGAGAGAAGAGGAAACAGGGCTGGATGGAGGTGGGAGGGGGTTGAGGGAGAGAAAAGGGGGCAGGGCTGGATGGATGGGGGAGTGGGGTGAGGGAGAGAAGAGGAGGCAGGCCTGGATGGTTGGAGGAATACAAGGGAATACAAGGGAACACAAACAGCAACAGACCCTAGGGTCCCTGAGAAGCCTGTTTGAAGGTTCCTCCCCTCCCACCCATCCCTCCAGCCGAAGCTGGCAGGAAAATAACGGAGGATACTATACTATACTATACTATACTATACTACCACTAATGCTGGTAAGGAATCGCATGCTCATATCAAATGGGAACTGGTGCAGTAGACACAGACCGGTAGGAGTCGTACTTCAACTCAGGTAGATGCAACTGCTGTTCAGGAGGAGTGGGATGAGGGAGAGAAAAAATGGCAGGGCTGGAGGGATGGGGGATTGGGGTGAGGGAGAGAGGAGGTGGCATGGCTGGATGGATGGGGGAGTGGGGTGAGGGAAAGATAATGGAGCAAGGCTGGATGGATGGGGGAGTTGGGTGAGGGAGTGAGGAGATGGCAGGGCTGAAAGGATGGGGGAGTGGGGTGAGGGAGAGAAGAGGGGGCAGGGCTGGATAGATGGGGAAGTGGTTTGAAGGAGAGAAGAGGGGGCAGGACTGGATGGATGGGGGAGTGGGGTGAGGGAGAGAGGAGGAAGCAGGACTGGATAGATGGGGGAGTGGGGTAAGGGAGAGATGTGGAGGCAGAGCTGGATGGATGGATGAATTGGGTGAGGCAAAGAAAAGGGGGCAGGGCTGGATGGATGGGGGAGTGTTATGAGGGAGAAAAGAAGGGGCAGGGGTGGATGGATGGGGAAGTGGGGTGAGGGAGAAAGGAGGTGGCGGTTCTGGATTAATGGGGGAGTGGGGTGAGGGAGAGATAAGGAAGCAAAGCTGGATGGATGGGGGTGTAAGGTGAGGAGAGTGGATGTGGCAGGGCTGGATGGATGGAAGAGGGTGTTGAGGGAGAGAAGAGGGGGCAGGGCTGGATGGATGAAGGAGTGGGAGTGGGGATGTTGATGGGCTGGATTGTTCTAGGAGTGTTGTGAGGGAGAGAAAAAGGGGCAGAGCTGGATAGATGGGGGAGTGGGGAGAGGCAGAGAAGCCGGAGCAGGGCTGGATTGATGGGGGAGTGGAGTAAGGGAGAGAAGAGGGGGCAGTGCTGGTTTGATGGGGGAGGGGGGTTAGGGAAAAAAGAGGGGGCAAGGCTGGATGGAGGGGGAGTGGAGTGAGGGAGAGAAAAGGGGACAGGGCTGGATGGATGGAGGAGTAGGGTGAGGGAGAGAAAAGGGTGCAGGGGTGGATTGATGGGGGAGGGGGTTGAGGGTGAATAGAGGGGGCAGGACTGGATGGATGGGAAAGGGGGGTTAGGGAGAGAAGAGTGAGCAGGGCTGAATGAATTGGGGAGTGGGGTGAAGGAGAGGAGGTGGCAGGACTGGATAAATGGGGGAGTGGGGTGAGGGAGAGAAGAGGAGGAAGGGCTGGATGAATGGGGAAAGGGGGCGAGGGAGAGAAGAGGGCTTAATGCTGGATGGATGGGGGAGTGGGGTGAGGGAGAGAAGAGCGGGTAGGTCTAGATGGTTGGAGTAATGGGATGAGGGAGAGAAGAGAGGGCAGGGCCGGATGGATGGGGGGAGTGGGGTGAGGGAGAGAAGAGGTGGCAGGGCTGGATGGATGGGGTAGTGGGGTGAGTGAGAGATAAAAGAGCAAGGCTGGATGGATGGGGGAGTAGGGTGAGGGAGAGAAAAGGAGGCAGGGCTGGATGGATGCGGAAATGGGGTTAAGGAGAGAGTAGAGAAGAAGACCGGATGGATATGGGAGTTGGGTGAGGGAAAGAAGAGGGGGCAGGACTGGATGGAGGGAGGAGTGGGATGAGGGAGAGAAGAGGGGGCCAGGCTGGATGGATGGGGGAGTGTGGTTAGGGAGAGAGGAGAGGGCAGGACTGGATGGATGGGGGAGTGGGGTGAGGAAGAGAAGAAGGGGCAGGGCTGGATGGTTGGGGTAGTTGGGTGAGGGAGAGAAGAGGGGGCAGAGCTGGATGACTGGGGAAGTGGGGTGAGGGAGAGAGGAGGGGGCATGGCTGGATGGATGGGGGAGTGGGGTGAGGGAGAAAAGAGGGGGCAGGGCTATATGGGTGGGGGAGTGGGGTGAGGGAGAAAGGAGGGGGCAGGGCTGGATGGATGGGGTAGTTGGGTTAGGGAGAGAGGAGGAGGAAGGACTTGATGAATAGGGGAGTGGGGTGAGAGAGAGAAGAGAAGGCAGGGCTGGATGGATGGGGGAGGGGGGAGGGAGAGAAGAGGGGGCAGGGCTTGATGGATGGGGGAGTGAAGTGAGTGAGAGAGGCGGGGGCAGGGCTGGATGGATGTGGGAGTTTAGTGAGGAAGAGATAAGGGGGAAGGGCTGGAAGGATGGGAGAGTGGGTTGAGGGAGAGAAAGGGGGTAGGGCTTGATGGATGGGGGAGTGGTGTGAGGTAGAGAGCTGAGAAGAGAACTGGATGGATGTGGGAGTGGGGTGAGGGAAAAAAGAGGGGTTAGGACTGGACGGTGGGGGATGTGGACGAGGGAGAGAAGAGGGGAAAAGGCATAATGGATGGGGGAGTGGGGTTAGGAAGAGAGAATGGGGCATTACTGGATGGATGGGGGAGTAGTGTGAGGAAGAGAAGAGGGGGCAGGGCTGGATGGTTGGAGGAGTAGGGTGAGAGAGAGAAGAGGGAGCAGAGTTAGCTGGCTAGGGGAGTGGGGTAAGGGAGAGAGGAGGGGGGATGGCAGGATAGAAGGGGAAGTGGGCTGAGGGAGAAAAGAGGGGGCAGGACTATATGGATGGGGGAGTGGGGTGAGGGAGAGAGGAGGGGGCAGGGCTGGATGGATGGGGGAGTTGGGTGAGGGAGAGATGAGGAAGGAGGACTGGATGGATGGGCGAGTCGGGTGAGGGAGAGAAGAGGGGGCAGGGCTGGATGGATGGGCGAGAGGGGTGAGGGAGAGAAGAGGGAGCAGGGCTGGATGGATGGGGGAGTGGAGTGAGGGAGAGAGGAGGGGGAAGGGATGGAAGGATAGGGGAGTGGGGTGATGGAGATAAGAGGAAGCAGGGCTGGATGGATGGGGGAGTGGGGTGGGGGAGAGAGGTGGGGGCAGGGCTGGATGGATGGGGTAGTGGGGTAAAGGAGAGAAAAGCGGGAAGGGCTGGATGGATTGGGGAGTGGGGTGAGGGAGAGAGGTGGGGGCAGGGCTGGGTGGATGGGAGAGTGGTGTGAGGGAGAGAGAAGTGGGCAGGGTTCGATGGATGGGAGAAGGGGGTGAGGGAGAGAATACAAAGCAGAGCTTGATGGATGGGGGAGTGTGGTGAGGGAGAGAAGAGAGAGCAGGGCTGGATGTATGGGGGAGTGGGGTGAGAGAGAGAGGAGGGGATAATGCTTGATGGATGCGATTGGGGTGACTGAGAGAAAAGAGCAGGGCTTGATGGATGGGGGAGTATGGTGTGGGAAAGAGGAGGTGGCAGGGCTGGATGGATGGGAGGGTGGGGTGAGGGAGAGATAAAGAAGCAAGGCTGGAGTGATGGGGGAGTAGGTTAAGGGAGAGAAGAGGTGGCAGGGCTGGATACATTGGGGAGTGTGGTGAGGGAGAGAAGCGGGGGCAGGGCTGGACTGATGGGGGAGGGGGTTGTGGGAGAGAAGAGGGGGCAGGGCTGGATGGATTGGGGAGTGGTGTGAGGGAGAGAAGAGGGAGCAGGTCTGGATGGATGGGGAAGTGGGGTGTGGGAGAGAGGTGGGGGCAGGGAATGATGGATGGGGGAGTGGGGTGAAAGAGAGGAAAGGGGGAAGGGCTGGATGGATTAGGGAGTGGGGTGAGGGAGAGAGGAGAGGGCAGGGCTGGGTGGACGTGAGAGTGGTGTGAGGGAGAGAGGAGGGGGCAGGGCTTGATGGATGGGGAGGGGGGTGAAGGACAGAAGACAGAGCAGAGCTGGATGGATGGGGGAGTGTTTTGAGGGACAGAAGAGAGAGTAGGGCTGGATGGATGGGGAGTGGGGTGAGAGAGAGAAGAGGGGGCAGGGCTGGATGGATACAAAGGAATACAAAGGAATAACAGGCAACAACAGCCCTGGTGGGCCTTACAAGGTTGCCTGTGTAGCTACTCTACTTCTATATTCTCTACAAGTCTGAGGTAAAGGATAGTAAAGTGGAAGGCTCCTCCCCACCCACCTCTCCCTGCGGCAAACGCCGGCAGGAAAAAAAGTGGTTAAAGAAACACCTGCGTAGTAGTAGTAATAAAAACTGCGCAGGAAATTTGATAGTATAGTGTGAAAAAGAAAGAAAAAGGCTATCTATCACTATAAAATAAAAAATTTCCATTAACGAAGCGGGTAATAAGTTAGGTTAGGTTTTGTCCTCAAGTACTTATCGAGTTTAGCTTTAAAAGTTTCAATCGTATTACTGTTGACTATCTGTGCTGGGAGAGAAAAGGGGGCAGGGCTGGATGGATGGGGGAGAGGGGTGAGGGAGAGAAAAGGGGGCAGGGCTGGAGGATGAGGGAGTGGGGTGAGGAAGAGAAAAAGAGGCAGGGCTGGATGGATGGGGGAGAGGGATGACGGAGAGAAAAGGGGGCAGGGCTGGAGGATGAGGGAGTGGGGTGAGGGAGAGAAAAAGGGGCAGGGCTGGATGGATGGGGGAGAGGGGTGAGGGAGAGAAAAGGGGGCAGGTCTAGATAGATGGGTGAGTGGGCTGAGAGAGAATGGAGGGGGTAGGGATGGATGGATGGGGGAGTGGGCTGTGGGAGAATGGATGGGGCAGGGCTGGGTGGAACGGAGAGTGGGGTGAGGGAGAGAAAAGAAGGCAGGGCATGATGGATGGGAGAGTGGGTTGACGGAGAGAAAAGGGGGCAGGGCTAGATAGATGGAGGAGGGGGGTGAGGGAGAGAAGAGGGGCAGGGCTGGATGGATGGAGGAGTGGGATGAGGGAGAGAAGAGGGGGCAGGGCTGGATAGAAGGGGGAGTGGGTTGAGGGGGAATGGAGGTGGCAGGGATGGATGGATGGGGGAGTGGGCTGAGGGAGAATGGAGGGGGCAGGGCTGGATGGATGGGGGAGTGGGGTGAGGGAGAGAAAAGGGGGCAGGGCTGAATGGATGGGAGAGTGGGGTGAGGGAGAGAAAAGGGGGCAGAGCTGGATGGATGGGGGATTGGGATGAGGGAGAGAAAAAAGTGCAGGGCTTGAAGGATGGGGGAGTGGAGTGAGGGATAGAGGAGGTTGCAGGGCTGGATGAATTGGGGAGTGGGTTGAGGGAGAGAAGATGTGGCAGGGCTGGATGGATGGGGGAGTCGGGTGAGGGAGAGAAAAGGGGGCAGGACTGGATGGATGGGGGTGAGGTGTGAGGAGGAGAAACGGGGGCAGGGCTGGATAGATGGGGTAGTGGGCTGAGGGAGAATGGAGGGGGCATGGATGGATGGATGGGTGAGTGGGCTGAGGGAGAATGGAGGGGGCATGGATGGATGGATGGGTGAGTGGGCTGAAGGAGAATGGAGGGGGCAGTACTGTATGTATGGGGAAGGAAGGTGATGGAGAGATGAAGGGTCAGGGCTGGATGGATATGGGAATCGGGTGAGTGAGAGGTGAGGGGGCAGGACTGGATGGATGGGGGAGTGTTGTGATGGAGAGAAGCGGGAGCAAGGCTAGATGGATGGTGGAGGGGGATGAAGGAGAGAAGAGGGGGCAGAGCTGGATGGATTGGGGAATGGGATGAGGGATAGAGGAGTAGGTAGGGAAGGATGGATTTGGGAGGGGTGTGAGGGAGAGAAGACGGAGCAGGGCTGGATGGATGGGGGAGTGGGGTGAGGGAGAGAAGAGGGGGCAGGGGTGGATGGATGGGGGAGTGGGGTGAGGGAGAGAAAAGGGGTAAGGGCTGGATGGATGGAGGAGTGGGGTGAAGGAGAGAGGAGGAGGCAGGGCTGGATGGATGGCGGAGTAGTGTGAGGGAGAGAGGAGGGTGCAGTGCTGGATGGATTGGGGAGGGGGGTGAAGGAGAGAAGACGGAGCAGGGCTGGATGATTGGGGGATTGGCGTTAGGGAGAGAAGAGGGGTCAGGGTTGGATGGATGGGGAAGTGGGATGAGGGAAAGAAGAAGGGACAGGTCTGGATGGATGGGGGAGTGGGTGAGGGAGAGAGGAGGGGGCAGGGCTTCATGGATAAGGGAGTGGGGTGAGGGAGAGAAAAGGGGGCAGAGCTGGATGGATAAGGGAGGGGTGTGAGTGAGAGAAGAGGGGCAAGGCTGGATGAATGGGAGAGTGGGGTGAGGGAGAGAAGAGGGGACAGGGATAGATGGATGGGGGAGGGGTGTGAGGGAGAAACGAGGGGGGAGGACTGGATGGATGGGTGAGTGTGGTGAGGGAGAGAACAAGGGGCAGGGCTTGATGGATGGGAGAAACGTGTGATGGAAAGAGGAGGGGGCACGGCTGGATGGATGGGGGAGTGGCGTGAGGGAGAATGGAGGGGGCAGAACTGGATGGATAAGGGAGTTGAGTGAGGGAGAAAGGATACGTCATGGCTGGATGGATGGGGGAGTAGGATGAGGGAGAGAAAAGGGGGCAGGGCTGGATAGATGTGGGATGGGGGTGAGGGAGTGAAGAGGGGAAGGACTGGATGGATGGAGGAGTGGGGTGAAGGAGAGAGGAGGGGGCAAGGCTTGATGAATGGGGGAGTTGGGTGAGGGAGAATTGACGGTGCAGGACTGTATGGATGGGGGAGGTGGGTAATGGAGAGAAGAGGTGACAGGGCTGGATGGATATGGGAATGGTGTGAGGGAGAGGAGAGGGGGCAGGGCTGGATGGATGCGGGTGTGGGGTGAGAGAGAATGGAGGGGTCAGGACTGTATGGAAGGGGAAGGTGGGTAATGGAGAGAAGAAGGGACAGGGCTGGATGGATATGGGAATGGGGTGAGGGAGAGGAGAGCTGGCAGGTCTGGATGGATGGGGGAGTGGTGTGATGGAGAGAAGAGGGAGCAGGGCTAGATGGATAGGGGAGTGGGGTATGGGAGAGAGGAGGGAGCATGGCTTCATGGATGGGAGAGTGGTGTGAGGGAGAGAGGAGGGTGCAGGGCTGGATGGATGGGGGAGGGAGGTGAGGGAGAGAAGAGGGGGCAGCGATTGATGGATTGGGGAGTAGGGTAAGGGAGAGAAGAGAGTGCAGGGCTGGATGGATGGAGGAGTGAGGTGAGGGAGACAGGAGGGGACAGAGCTGGATGAATTGGGGAGTGGGGTGAGGAAGAGAAGAGGGGGCAGGCCTGGATGGATGGGGGAATTGAGTGAGGGAGAAAAGAGGGGGTAGGACTGGATGGATGGTGGAGTGAGGTGAGGGAGAGAAAATTTGGATGGGCTAAATGGATAAGGAATGGGGTGAGGGACAGAAGAGGGGGCAGGGCTAGATGGATGGGCGAGTGGGGTAAGGGAAAGAGGAGGGGGAATGGCTTGATAGATGGTGGAGATGGGTGAGGGGTGCAAGACTGGATGGATGGGGGAGTGGGGTGAGGGAGAGAAAACAGGGCAGGGCTGGATAGATAGGGGAGGGGGTGAGGGAGGAAGAGTGGCAGAGCTGGATGGATGGGGAAGTGGGGTGAGGGAGAGAAGAGGGGGCAGGGCTGGATGGATGTTGGAGGGGGATAAAGGAGAGAAGTGGGGGCAAGGCTTGATGGATGGGGTATTGGGGTGAGGAAGAGAAGAGGGGGCATGGCTGGATGGATGGGGGAGTGGGGTGAAGGAGAGAAGAGGGGACAGGGCTGGATGGGTCTGGGAGTTTGGTGAGGGAGAGAGGAGGAGGCAGGACTGGATGGATGGGGTAGAGGGGTGACGGAGAGTGGAGGGGGCAGAGCTCTATGGATGGGGGAGTGGGGTGAGGGAGAGAAAAGGGGGCAGGTGTGGATTGATAGGTGTGTGGGATGAGGGAAAGAAGAAGGGGCAGGGCTAGATATATGGGGGAGTGGGTTGACGGAGAGAGGAGTTTGCAGGGCTGGATGGATGGGGGAGTAGGGTGGGGGAGAGATAAGCGAGCAAGGCTGGATGGATGGGGAAATGGGATGAGGGAGAGAGGAGGTGCCAGGGGTGAATGGATAGGGGAGTGGGATGAGGAAGAGAAGAGAAGGCAGAACTGGATGGATGGGGGAGTGGGTTGAGGGAGAGAGGAGAGGCCAGGGCTGGATGGATGGGGGAGGGGGGTGAGGCAGAGAAAAGAGGGCAGGGCTGGATTGATTTGGGAGTGGGGTGAGGGAGAGAAGAGGTGGCAGGGCTGGATGGATGGTGGAGGGGGATGAGGGAGAGAAGAGGGGGCAGGGCTGGATGGATGGGGGAGTGGGATGAGGGACAGAAAAGGGGGCAGGGCTTGATGGATGTTAGAGTGCGGTGAGGGAGGGAGGAGGGGGCAGGGCTGGATGGATGGGGAAGTGGGGTGTAGGAGAATGGAGGGGCAGGAATGTATTGATGGGGGAGGTGTGTGAGGGAGAGAAGAGGGGGCAGGACTGGATGGATATGGGAATGGGGTGAGGGAGAGGAGAAGGGGAGAGGCTGGATGGATGGGGGAATAAGATGAGGGAGAGAAGAGGGGGTAGGGTTTGATGGATGGCGGAGTGGTGTGAGGGAGAATGGAGGGAGCAGGACTTGATGGATGGGGGAGTGGGGTGAGGGAGAAAGGAGGCAGTGCTGGATGGATGGGGGAGTGGGGTGAGGGAGATAAAAGGGGGCAGGGTTGGATAGATGAGGGAGGGGGATGAGGGAGATAAAGGAGCAGAGATGGATGTATGGAGGAGTTGGGTGAGGGAGAGAAGAGGGGGCAGGGCTGGATGGATATGGGAGTGGGGTGAAAGAGAGAAGAGGGGGCAAGGCTGGATAAATATGGGAGTGGGGTGAGGGAGAATGGAGAGGGCAGGACTGTATGGATGGGGGAGGTGTGTGAGGGAGAAAAGAGGGGGCAGGGCTGGATTGATATGTGAATAGGGTGCGAGGGCAGGGCTGGATGGATGGGGGAGTGTGGTGATTGAGAAAAGAGATGGCAGGGCTTGAAGGATGGGGGAGTGGGGTGTGGGTTGAGAGGAGGGGTCAGGGCTGGATGGATGGGGGAGTGGGGTGAGGGAGAGAAAAGGGTAGAGGGCTGGATGGATGGGAGAGTGGGTTGAGGGAGAGAGAAAGGGGCAGGGCTGGATGGGTGGGAGAGTGGTGTGAGTGAGAGAGTAGGGGGCAGGGCTGGATTGATGGGGTTGGGGGTTTAGGTAGAGTAGACGGAGCAGGGCTGGATGGATGAAGGAGTGGGGTGAGAGAAAGAAGAGTGGGAAGGCTGGATGGATGGGGGAGTGGGGTGAGGGAGAGAAGAGGGGCTAGGGCTGGACGGATTTGGGAATTGGGTTAGGTAGAGAGGAGGGGGCAGGACTGGAGTGATCGGGTTGGGGGGTAACGGAGAGTGGAAGGGGCAGGGCTCGATGGATGGGGGAGTAGGGTCAGAAAGAGAAAAGGGGGCAGGGCTGGATGGATGGGTGAGTGGGATGAGGGAGAAAAGAGAGGGTAGGGCTGGATATATTGGAGAGAGGGTTGACGGAGAGAGGAGGTGGCAGGTCTGGATGGATGGGAGAGTGTGGTGAGGGAGAGATAAGGGAACAAGGCTAGATGGAAGGGGAAGTGGGGTGAGGGAGCGAGGAGGTGGCAGGGCTGGATGGATGGGGGAGTGGGATGAGGAAGAGAAAAGGGGATAGGACTGGATGGATGGGGGAGTGGGGTGAGGAAGAGAGGAGGGAGCAGGGCTAGATGAATGGGGGAAGGACGCAAGGGAGAGAAGAGAGGGCAGGGCTGGATGGATTGGGGAGTAGGGTGAGGAGAGAAGAGAGGGCAGGGCTGGTTGGATGGAGGAGTGATGTGAGGGGCAGGGCTGGCTGGATTGGGGAGTGGGGTGAGTGAGAGAAGAGGGGGCAGGGCTGGATGGATGGGGGAGAGGGGTGAAGGAGAGAAAAGGGGGCAGGGTTCGATGGATGGGGGAGTGGGATGAGGGAGAGAAAAGGGGGCAGGGCTGAATGGATGAGGGAGAGTGGTGTGGGAGAGAAAACGAGACAGGGCTGGATGGATAGAGGAGTGGGGTGAGGGAGAGAAGAAGGGGGATGGCTGGATGGATTGATGAGTGGGGTGAGGGAGAGAAGAGGGGGCAGGGCTGGATGGATGGGGGATAGGGGTGAGGGAGAGAAAAAGGGCCGGGATGGATGGATGGGGGAGTTGGGTGAGGGAGAGAAAAAGTGGCAGGGTTGGATGGATGGGGGAGAGGGGTGAGAGAGATAAAAGGGGGCATGTCTGGCTAGATGGGGGAGTGGGCTTAGAGAGAATAGAGGGGGAAGGGATGGATGGATGGGGGAGTGGGCTGAGGGAGAATGGATGGGTTAGGGCTGGATGGAACGGGGAGTCGGGTGAGGGAGATAAAAGGAGGCAGGGCATGATGGATGGGGGAGTGGGTTGATGAAGAGAAAAGGTGGCAGGGTTAGATAGATGGAGGAGGGGGATGAGGTAGAGATGAGGGGCAGGGCTGGATGGATGGAGGAGTGGGGTGAGGGAGAGAAGAGGGGGCAGAGCTGGATAAATGGGGGAGAGGGTGAGGGAGAAAGGAGGTGGCAGGGCTGGATGAATGGGAGAGTGGGGTGAGGGAGAAATAAGGTAGCAAGGCTGGATGGATTGGGGAGTGGGGTGAGGGAGGGAGGTGGGGGCAGGGCTGGGTGGATGGAAGAGTGGTGTGAGGGAGAGAGAAGGGGATAGGGTTCGATGGATGAGGGAGGGTTGTGAGGGAGAGAATACAAAGCAGAGCTTGATGGATGGGGGAGTGTGGTGAGGGAGAGAAGAGAGAGCAGGGCAGGATGGATGGGGGAGTGGGGTGATGGAGAGATGAGGGGGAGGAGCTGGATGGATGGGGGAGTGGGGTGAGTGAGAGAAGAGGGGGCAGGGCTAGATGGATGAGGGGGTGGGGTGACGGATAAAAGAGGGGGAAGGGCTGGATGGATGAGTTAGTGGGGTGAGGGAGAGAGGAGGGAATAATGCTCGATGGATGCTGGAGTGGGGTGATTGAGAGAAAAGGTTAGGGCTGGATGGATGGGGGAGTATGGAATGGGAGAGAGGAGGTGGCATGGCTGGATGGATGGGAGGGTGGGGTGAGGAAGTGATAAAGAAGCAAGTCTGGAGTGATGGGGGAGTAGGTTAAGGGAGAGAAGAGGTAGCAGGGCTGGATACATTGGGGAGTGAGGTGAGGGAGAGAAGAGGGGGCAGGGCTGGATGGATGGGGGAGGAGGTTGAGGGAGAGAAGAGGGGGCAAGGCTGGATGGATTGGGGAGTGGGGTGAGGGAGAGAAGAGGGGGCAGGGCTGGATGGATGGGGAAGTAGGGTGTGTGAGAGAGGTGGGGGCAGGGAATGATGGATGGGGGAGTGTGTTGAAGGAGAGAAAAGGGGGAAGGGCTGGATGGCTTAGGGTGTGGGGTGAGGGAGAGATGAGAGGGCAGGGCTGGGTGGATGTGAGAGTGGTGTGAGGGAGAGAGGAGGGGGCAGGGCTCGATGGATGGTGGAGGGCGGTGAGGGAGAGAAGACGGAGCAGAGCTGGATGGATGGCGGAGTGTGGTGAGGGAGAGAAGAAAGAGTAGGGCTCGATGGATGGTGGAGTGGTGTGAGGGAGAGAAGAGGGGGCAGGGCTGGATGGATGGAGGAGTGGGTTCAGGGAGAGAAAAGGGGGCAGGGCTGGATGGATGGGGGAGAAGGGTGAGGGAGAGAAAAAGGAGCAGGGCTGGCAGGATGGAGGAGTGGGGTGAGGGAGAGAAGAGGGGGCAGGGCTGGATAGATGGAGGAGTTGGGTGAGGAAGAGAAGAGGGGTCAGGGCTGGATGGATGGGGGAGAGATGTGAGGGAGAGTAAAGGAAGCAGGGCTGGATGGATGAGGGAGTGGGGTGAGGTAGAGAAAAAGGGGCAGGGCTGGATGAATGGGGGAGAGGGGTGAGGGAGAGAAAAGGGGGCAGGTCTGGATAGATAGGTGAGTGGTCTGAGAGAGAATGGAGGGGCCAGGGATGGAATGATTGGAGAGTGGGCTGAGGGAGAATGGATGGGGCAAGGCTGGATGGAACGGGGAGTGGGGTGAGGGAGAGAAAAGGAGGCAGGGCATGATGGATGGGGGAGTGGGTTGATGGAGAGAAAAGGGGGCAGGGCTAGATAGATGGAGGAGAGGGGTGAGGGAGAGAAGAGGGGCAGGGCGGGATGGATGGGGGAGTGGGTTGAGGGAGAAAAGAGGGGGCAGGGCTGGATAAATGGGGGAGGGGGTGAGGGAGAAAGAAGAGGGCAGGGCTGGATGAATTGGGGAGTGGGGTGAGGGAGAGATATTGGAGCAAGGCTGGATGGATGGGGGAGTGGGATGAGGGAGAGATAAAGAGGCACGGTTTGATGGATGGGGAGGGGGGTGAGGGAGAGAAAAGGGTGCAGCGCTGGATAGATAGGGGAGTGGGCTGAGGGGGAATGGAGGTGGCAGGGATGGATGGATGGGGAAGTGGGCTGTGGGAGAATGGAGGGGGCAGGACTGGATTGATGGGGGAGTTTGGTGAGGGAGAGAAAAAAGGGCAGGGCTTGATGGATGGGAGAGTGGGGTGAGGGAGAGAAAAGGGGGCAGAGCTGGATGGATGGGGGAGTGGGATGAGGGAGAGAAAAAAGTGCAGGGCTTGGTGGATGGGGGAGTGGGGTGAGGGATAGAGGAGGTGGCAGGGCTGGATGGATTGGGGAGTGGGGTGAGGGAAAGAGGATGTGGCAGGGCTGGAGTGATGGGGGAGTCGGGTGAGGGAGAGAAAAGGGGGCAGGGCTGGATAGATGGGGGAGTGGGCTGAGGGAGACTGGAGGGGGCATTGATGGATGGATGGGGGAGTGGGCTGAGGGAGAATGGAGGGGGCAGTACTGTATGTATGGGGAAGGAAGGTGATGAAGAGAAGAAGGGGCAGGGCTGGATGGATAGAGGTGTGAGTTGAGGGAGAGAAGAAGGGGCAGGGCTGGATGGATGGAGGAGTGGGGTGAGGGAGAAAAGACGGGGCAGGGCTGGATGGATAGGGGAGTGGGGTGAGGGAGAGAATAAGGGGCAGGGCTGGATGGATGGGGGAGAGGGGTGAGGGAGAGAAATTGGGGCAGATTTGGCTAGATGAGGGAGTGGGATGAGAGAGAATAGAGGGGGCAGGGATTGATGGATGGTGGAGTGGGTTGAGGGAGAATGGATGGGGCAGGGCTGGATGGAACGTTGAGTCGGGTTAGGGAGAGAAAAGGAGGCAGGGCATGATGGATGGGGAAGTGGGTTGATGGAGAGAAAAGGGGGCAGGTCTAGATAGATGGAAGAGGGGGGTGAGGGAGAGAAGAGGGGCAGGGCTGGATGGATGGAGGAGTGGGATGAGAGAGAGAAGAGTGGGCAGGGCTGGATAAATGGGGGAGGGGGTGAAGGAGAAAGGAGGTGGCAGGACTGGATGAATGGGGGAGTGGGGTGAGGGAGAGATAAGGTAACAAGGCTGGATGGATTGGGGAGTGGGATGAGGGAGAGATAAAGAGGCAGGGTTCGATGGATGGGTAGTGGGGTGCGGGAGAGAAAAGAGGGCAGGGCAGGATAGATGGGGAAGTGGGCTGAGGGGGAATGGAGGGGACAGGGATGGATAGATGGGGGAGGGGGCTGAAGGAGAATGGAGAGCAGGGCTGGATGGATGGGGTGAGGGAGAGAAAATGGGGCAGGGCTGGTTGGATGGGGGAGTGGGGTGAGGGAGAGAAAAGGAAGCAGGGCTTGATGGATGGGGGAGTGGGGTGAGGGAGAGAAAAGGGGGCAGGGCTTGATGGATGGGGGAGTGGGGTGAGGGATAGAAGAGGTAGCAGGGCTGGATGGATTGGGGAGTGGGGTGAGGGAAAGAGGATGTGGCAGTGCTGGATGGATAGGGGAGTCGGGTGAGGGAGAGGAGAGTGGGCAGGATGGATGGGGGAGTGTTGTGATGGAGAGAAGCGGGGGCAGGGTATGATGGATGGTGGAGGTGGGTGAAGGAGAGAAGAGGGGGCAGAGCTGGTTGGGTTAGGTAGTGGGGTGAGGGAGAGAGGAGGGGGTAGGGCAGGATGGATTTGAAGGTGTGTGAGGGAGAGAAGACGGAAGAGGGCTGGATGGATGGTGGAGTGGGGTGAGGGAGAGAAGAGGGGGAAGGGCTGGATGGATGGGGGAGGTGGGTGAGGGAGAGAAAAGGGGTAAGGGCTGGATGGATGGAGGAGTGGGGTGAGGGAGAGAGGAGGCGGCAGGGCTGGATGGATGGGAGAGTAGTGTGAGGGAGAGAGAAGGGGGCAGAGCTGGATTGATGGGGGAGGGCGGTGAAGGGATGGATTGATGGGGAAGGGGTGTGAGGGAGAAAAGAGGGGGCAGGACTGGATGGATGGGGGAGTGGGGTGATGGAGAGAAGAGAGGGCAGGGATTGACAAAGGGGTGATGGAGAAAGGAGGGGGAACGGCTGGATGGATGGGGGAGTGGGGTGAGGGAGAATAGAGGGGGTAGAACTGGATGGATAATGGAGTGGGGTGAGTGAGAAAGGATAGGACAGGGCTTAATGGATGGGGGAGTAGGGTGAGGGAGAGAAAAGGGGTCAGGGCTGGATAGATGGAGGATGGGGGTGAGGGAGAGAAGAGGGGAAGGACTGGATGGATGGAGGAGTAGGATTGAGGGAGAGAGGAGGGGACAGGGCTGGATAGATTGGGAAGATGGTGAGGGAGAGAAGAGGGGGCAAGGTTGGATAGTTGGGGCAGGGGGGGAGGGATAGAGAAGGAGGAAGGGCTGGATGGATGGGTGAGTGGGGAAAGGGAGAGAAGAGGGGGGCAGGGCTTGATGGATGGGGGAGTTGGGTGAGGGGGAAATGAGGGGACAGGACTGTATGGATGGGGAAGGTGGGTAATGGAGAGAAGAGAAGACAGGGCTAATTGGATATGTGAATGGGGTGAGGGAGAGGAGAGGGTGCAAGGCTGGATGGATGGGAAAGGTGGGTAATGGAGAGAAGAGGGAAAAGGGCTTGATGGATATGGGAATGGGGTGAGGGAGAGGAGAGGGGGCAGGGCTGGACGGATGGGGGAGTTGGGTGATGGAGAGAAGAAGGAACAGGGCTTGATGGATGGAGGAGTGGTGTATGGGTGAGAGGAGGGAGCAGGGTTTGATGGATGGGAGAGTGGTGTCAGGAAGAGAGGAGGGGGCAGGGCTTGATGGATGGGGGAGGGAGGTGAAGGAGAGAAGAGGGGGCAGGGCTGGATGGATATGGGAGTGGGGTAAGGGAGAGAAGAGAGGGCAGGGTTGGGTGGATCGAGGAGTGAGGTGAGAGAGAGAGGATGGACAGAGCTAGTTGGATTGGGGAGTGGGGTGAGGGAGAGAAGAGGGGGCAGGGCTGGATGGATTTGGGAGTTGGGTGAGTGAGAGAGGAGGTGGCAGGACTGGATGGATGGGGTAGGGAGGTAACGGAGAGTGGAGGGGGCAGGGCTCAATGAATGGGGAGTAGGGTCAGGGAGAGAAAAGGGGGCAGGGCTTGATGGATGGATGAGTGGGGTGAGGGAGAGAAAAGGGGGCAGGGCTGGATAATAGGGGCGTGGGTTGAGTGAGAGAAAAGGAGAGAAAAGGGGGCAGGGCGGGATGGATGTGTGAATGAGATGAGGGAGAAAAGAGGGGGCAAGGCTGGATTGATGGGGGAGTGGGTTGACGGAGAGAGGAGGTGGCAGGGCTGGATGGATTGGGGATTGGGGTGAAGGAGAGATAAGTTAGCAAGGCTGGATGGATGGGGAAGTGGGGTGACGGAGAGAGGAGGTGGCAGGGCTGGATGGATGGGGGAGTGGGGTGAGGAAGAGAAGATTGGGCAGGACTAGATGGATGGGGGAGTGGGATAAGAGAGAGAGGAGTGGGCAAGGTTGGATGGATGAAGGAAGGGGGTGAGGGAGAGAAGAGGGAGCAAGGCTGGATGGATTGGGGAGTGGGGTGAGGGAGAGAAGAGAGAGCAGGGCTGGATGGATGGGGGAGTGGGGTGAGGGAAAGAGGAGGGGGCAGGGCTGGATGGATGAGTGAGTGGGGTAAGGGAGAGAAGAGGGGGCAGGGCTGGATGGATTGAGGAGTGGGTAGAGGGAGAGAGGAGGGGGCAGGCCTGGATGGATGGGGGAGGGGTGGAGGGAGATAAGAGGGGTCAGGGCTGGATGGATTGGCGAGGGGTGTGAAGGAGAGAAAAGGGGGCAGAGCTGGATGGATGGGCGAGGGGGGTGAGGGAGAGAAGAGGGTCCAGGGCTGAATGGATGGGGGAGTGTGTTGAGGGAGAGAAGAAGGGGCAGGTCTTGAATGGATGTGGGAGTGGGGTGAGGGAGAGAGGAGGGGGCAGGGCTGGATGGATGGGGGTGTGGGTGGAGGGAGAGAGTAGGAGGCAGGGCTGGATGGATGGGGGAGTGGGGTGAGGGAGAGAGGAGGGGGCAGGGTATGGATGGATGGTGGAGTGGGATGAGGGAGAGAAAAGGGGGCAGGGCTAGATGAAGGATGGAGTTGGGTGAAGGATAGAAAAGGGGGTAGGGCTGGATGGATGGAGGAGTGGGTTGAGGGAGAGTTAGGAGAGGGCAGAGCTGGATGGATGGGCGAGGGGGGGAGGGAGAGAAGAGGGGGCAGGGCTGGATGGATTTACGAGGGGGGTGAGGGAGAGAAGAAGGGGCAGGGCTGGATGGATGGGGGAGGGGGGTGAAGGAGAGAAGAGGAGGCAGGGCATAATGGATGTGGGAATATGTTGAGGGAGAGAAGAGGGGGCAGGGCTTGATGGATGTCGGAGTGGGGTGAGGGAGAGAGGAGGGGGCAGTACTGGATGGATGGTAGAGTGGTGTGAAGGAGAGATGAGTGGGCAGAACTGGATGGATGGGGGAGTGGGGATAGGAAGAGAAGAGGGAGCATGGCTGGATGGATTTGGGAGTAGGGTGAGGAAGAGAGTAGAGGGGGCAGGGCCTGATGGATGGGGTAGGGGGGTGAGGGAGAGAAGAGGGATCAGGGCTGGATGGATGGGTGAGTAGGATGAGGGAGAGAAGAGGGGGAAGTGATGGATGGATGAGGAAGTTGGTCGAGTGAGAGAGGAGGGGGCAGGGATGGATGGATGGTGGAGTGTGGTGAGAGAGAGAGGATGGGGAAGGGATGGATGGATGGGTGAGTGAGGTTAAGGAGAGAAGATGGGGAAGGGATGGATGGATGTGGGAGTAGGGTGAGGAAGAGAGGAGCGGGCATGGTATGGATAGTTGGGGGAGTGGGATGAGGGAGAGAAAAGGAGACAGGGCTGGATGGATAGGGGAGTGGGGTGAGGGAGATAGGCGGGAGCAGGACTGGATGAATGCGGGTGTGGGTGGAGGGAGAGAAAAGTGGTCAGGGCTAGATGAATGGGGGAGTGGGGTGAGGGAGAGAGGAGGGGACAGGGCTGGATGGATGGGGAAGTCGGGTGAGATAGAGATGAGGGGGCAGGGCTGGATGGAGGGGGGAGTGGGGTGAGTGAGAGAAAATGGGACAGGCCTCGATGGATGGACGAGTGGGTTGAGGGAGAAAAGAGGGGGCAAGGCTGGATGGATGGGGGAGTGGGTTGAGGGAGAAAGGAGGGGACAGGGCTGGATGGATGAGGGATTGGGGTGAGGGAGAGAGGAGGGGGCAGGGCTGAATGGATGGGGGAGGGGGGAGAGAGAGAGAAGAGGTGTTAGTGCTGGATAGATGTAGGAGTGGGTTGAGGGAGAGGGGAGCGAGCAGGGCTGGGTGGATAGGGGAGTGGAGTGAGGGAGAGAGGAGGAGGGCAATGCTGGAAGGTGGAGTGGAGTAGGGGTAAGGATTTAAGATTGGATGGGGAGGGAGGAAAGGGTAGGAATGGAAGGGGGAATGGGTTGAGGGAGAGAGGAGGGGGCAGTGCTGGATGGATGGGGGAGGGGGGTGAGGGAGAGTAGAAGGGGCAGGGCTGGATGGATGGGGGAGGAGTGTGAGGGAGAGAAGAGGGGGCAGGGCTGGATTGATGGGGGAGGATGGTGAGGGAGAAAAGAGTGGGCAAGGCCTGATTGATGGGGTAATGGGGTAGCGGAGAGTTGCTGGGGCAGGTCTCGATGGATAGGGGAGTGGGGTGAGGGAGAGAAGAGGGGTCAGGGCTGGATGAATTGGTGATTAGGATGAGGGAGAGAAGAGTGGGAAGTGATGGATGGATGAGGGAGTGGGGTGAGTGAGAGAGAAGGGGCTGGGATGGATGAATGGGGAAGTTGGGTGAGGGAAAGAGGAGGGGACAGGATATGGATGGATGGGGGAGTGGGGTGAGGGAGAGAAAAGGGGGCAGGGCTAGATGAAGGGGGGAGTGGGGTGAGGGAGAGAAGAGGGGACAGGGCTGGATGGATGGGAGAGTGGGGTGAGGGAGAGAAAAAGAGTCAGGGCTTGATTGATGGGGGAGGTGGGGGAAGGGAGATAGGAGGGGGCAGGACTGGATGGATGGGGGTGTGGGTGGAGGGAGAGAGGAGGGGGCAGGGCTGGATGGATTGGGGACTGGGGTGAGGGAGAGAAAAGGAGGCACGGCTGGATTGATGGGAGAGTTGTGTGAGGGAGAGAGGAGGGGGTAGGACTGGATGGATGGGGGTGTGGGTGGAGGGAGAGAAAAGCGGGCAGGGCTAGATGAATGGTGGATTGGGTTAAGGGAGAGAGGAGGGGACAGGGCTTGATGGATGGGGGAGTCGGGTGAGATAGAGAGGAGGGGGCAGAGCTGAATGGATGGGGGAGTGGGGTGAGGTAGAGAAAATGGGGCAGCGCTCGACGGATGTGGGAATGGGTTGAGGGAGAGAAGAGGGTTCAGGGCTGAATTGATGGGGGAGTTGGGTTAGGGAGAGGGGAGGGGACAGGGCTGGATGGATAAAGGAGTGGAGTGAGGGAGAGAGGAGGGGGGCAATGCTGGATGGTGGAGTGGAGTAGGGGTAAGGATTTAAGATTGGATGGGGAGGGAGGAAAGGGTAGGAATGGAAGGGGGAGTGAGGTGGTTAAGGGTATGAATGGAAATGAGAAGGGGGAAGGGAAAGGGATTTTGGATGGAAGGTGATTAAGGAATGGGGGAAGGGATACGGATTAAAGGAATAGTGGGGAGGAGAAAAGGAGTAGGAATGGAACGTTAAATGGGAAGGAGGAAAGGGTAAGAATAGCGGGAGGAAGAGGAAGGAGGAAAAATTAGGGATGGAAGAAAGAGTGGGGAGGAAGGAAAAAAGGGAGTGGGGAGAGAAGAAGGGATATTGGTAGAAGGGGGAGTGGGGATGATAGAAGGTTAAGGGATGGATGGCGAGGGTAGAAAGGGTAGGGATGGAAGGGGGAGTTGGGAGGTCGTAAAGGATAGAGATGGAAGAGTGAGTATAAAGGAGGGAAGGGGAAGTGGGGAGATGGGGATGTGGGAGGGTGGAAAGGGTAGAGATGGAAGGAAGATTGGGGAGGAGGAAAGGGATGGGATGGAAGAAAGAGTGGGTAGTGGGGGGAGGGGTAGAGATAGAGGGAAGATTGGGGAGGAGGAAAGGGATGGGATGGAAGAAAGAGTGGGTAGTGGGGGGAAGGGTAGAGATGGAGGGAAAATTGGGGAGGGGGAAAGGGATGGAATGGAAGAAAGAGTGGGTAGGGAGGAAGGGGTAGAGATGGAGGGAAGATTGGGGAGGGGGGAAGGTGCTTCGCTATCTATATATCTACCTACCTACCTACCTACCTACCTATCAGCTCAGCAAGTAGTAAACATTATAAAGATCTTTTCTTTATTTATTTATTTATTTCTCTATCCATTTTTGCGTATAGTATAGATAGAGGGATAGATAAATTCGCACGCATATATCGGTAGATTAAGAGACGGATAGATAGATACTTCTATTTATTTATTCATCTTTTTATCTGTATTATTCTATTTTCTTATATATCTACTTATTTCTCTATCTATGTTGGCGTATAGATAGAGAGATAGATAAATACACACACACACACACACACACACACACACACACACACACACACACACACACACACACACACACACACACACACTCCTCCAGCACACACAGACACATTTAATATATACATATATAATATATAAATACATGTTAAATACATTCGTTATATATACATACATACATACATACATTATATATACAGACATAAGAAATACATACATAATAAATACATATATATTATATTCATACATAATAAATTGATACATAGTAATTACATACATGGTATATACATACATAATAAATACATACATAATAAATACACTCATGTGTAATGGTTTCCTACAAACATACAAGGTAAATACATACATAATAAATACATACATGTGTAATGGTTTCCTACATACATACACGGTAAATACATACATAATAAATACATACATGTGTAATGGTTTCCTACATACATACACGGTAAATACATACATAATAAATACATACATGTGTAATGGTTTCCTACATACATACACGGTAAATACATACATAATAAATACATACATGTGTAATGGTTTCCTACATACATACACGGTAAATACATACATAATAAATACATACATGTGTAATGGTTTCCTACATACATACACGGTAAATACATACATAATAAATACATACATGTGTAATGGTTTCCTACATACATACACGGTAAATACATACATAATAAATACATACATGTGTAATGGTTTTCCTACATACATACACGGTAAATACATACATAATAAATACATACATGTGTAATGGTTTCCTACATACATACATACTACATACATACATACATACATACATACATACATACATACATACATACATACATACATACATACATACATACATACATACATACTTTACCTTCCTTCCTACCTACCTATCTATCTATGCATATATATATATATATATATATATATATATATATATATATATATATATATATATATATATATACACTAAGGTAGGTAGAGAGGTAGTTTGATAGTATATATATATATATATATATATATATATATATATATATATATATATATATATATATCAACCTACCCTCTACCTACCTCCTCTACCTACCTACCTACCTACCTACCTACCTACCTACCTGAGTATCTATATATCTACTTTCCTATCTTCCTACCTACCTACCTACCTACGTATCTATTATATCTATCTACCTACCTACCTATATTTAATCCACGAGCGGCTTGCTAGGCCAACTGGCTTCCGCGAGACTGCTTATTAGTACCACCTGGCGCTCACTCCCCTAAGGTAACAGGATTGTAGCCACCAATCCCAAGTAAAAGCAACCAGTAGGAACAGCTGCCGCACCTCGTCAAGGTTACACAGTCTCTTGCCCAAGTGGGTGGCTACCCTTGGGCCGCGGCAGTATTATATAGTATATATAAAGGGCCTCTGCTTGAGGCACTTCTAGACTCAGAGAGTCTGATGCTGTTTTTGCAGACTTCAAAGACCGAGACGCTGAGAATATTGAAGTAGAAAAAAACACACAGAAAACAAGCTCGAAGCCGCCTCCAGCTGTCTGTGGCGAGGCAAGCCTCAGGGCAACGGGTCCTTCCACCCAGCCTCTTGGGTTCTGTTTCCCACTTTCAGTAACATTATTTACACCTTCAAAAACTGCGATGCTGAGAGTATTGAAGTAGAAAAAACCACACTGAAAACAAGCTCAAAGCTGCCTCCAGCTGTCCGTGGCGAGGCGTGCCTCAGGGCAACGGGTCCTTCCACCCAACCTCTTAGTTTTTGTTTCCCACTTTCAGTAACATTATTTACACCTTCAAAAACTGCGATGCTGAGAGTATTGAAGAAGAAAAAACCACACTGAAAACAAGCTCAAAGCTGCTTCCACAATTGAGCCAGCAATAACTACGGTATTTATAAGAACTTGCAGATACCTTTATGAAGGTATTTACAGGTTCTCATGAATACCATAATTAATGCTGCCCTTTTCTGTAAGAAATTCAAGTAAAATATTGTAGGTCAGTTCATAGAATATTTGTGAATCACTGTGGAAACCATCTCCTTTGGAAAAGAATAATACAAAGTAATTGATAATTAATATGCATTTTATTTCCAAGTACAAAGGTTATATTTTTATTGAAGTATTCCCCATGACAGACACTACTTAATGACACTTACTGTGGCAACTTATCATATCTTGAGTGTAAGATGTCACCCCTATGTGATACAATATAAAAGTCTAAAAATATTTCATATAATATCTTTGGTCAAATTCCTTACCTGAATATAATGATAGAAAAATAATCGAGAATGTTCCATTTAGAAGTACGTTAAAATATCATTGGAAAATGTAGTAAAGTTCCACCTCTCTGCTGCCACTGTCTGGGTTGATGCTTACAAAACATCTGAAAGGATAAAGACAGTGTACATAATGAACATGGTATTGTCATCTTTATAATGGAACACACAAGAATACTCTTTCAACACCTATATGCATATCACTAATATATATATATATATATATATATATATATATATATATATATATATATATATATATATATATATAGTCTATGTAATCTGTTGAGTTTGAAAGATTAAAGACAGTATATACTATGGTATGTGGAAGTGCCTTACTTTCACGAAAACCAATCTCCCACTTACCAATACATACTCTGATCGTGAAAGGAGAAAGGCTCACTGCTTGTTTCTTATCAGGTAGGCGAGGGGCGACGGGATACCAGTCACACCATCATACCAGTCACTTCTGGGCAGGGGAGTGGCGGTTGGGCGGAACTTGACACGCCGCGCCGCGCCTCGCCGCGCCGTGCCACTCAAATCATAACAACTGACGACTGTGATGCGCGATATTGTGTACCAAGTTTACCTTCACTCTTTTATTCTATTTGCCACGCTATACTCTTTTATTCTATTTGCCACGCTTCCTTAAAAACATAATTATTTTAAAGATCAACTGAGAGAGAAAAAATAGTTACTTACCGTACAATCCATTGTCTTGCTCTCCACATCACCATGATGATGATGATGATGATGATGATGGATATTCTCTTCTCATAATCTCTTCTCTACAGGGTGTCTATAACCGAACCAAATCATATTTGCGCCAAATGTTCCTTTTACCTTCATTAGTTTTCAACTCGTTACCTTGCGCTGAAAGTTATATAAGCCGCACGTAACACGGACAACATAAGTTTCGGTAGCCGTGATCGTATAGTGGTTAGTACATTGCGTTGTGGCCGCAATAACCCAGGTTCGAATCCTGGTCACGGCAAGGAAGCATAATTAATTTTGTGGGCCAGCTACAAAGGCCCGCGTCACCCCCTCAAGGTGGCAATCTCTACACACACACGAACAATAAGCAATACCTGGCAATGATTTGGAGTGGTAATGCCAAGCGTCAAAATATGAATAAATGCTTTCAAAGAACCGTCATTTTACTACTTTATAAGACATTGTCATGTTCATTAATGTATCTGTAAAGAATTAGTGTTGTATTCCAAATGTTTCACTAAGAGTAAATCTTTGAATATCACAAACAAAATATAAATAATCTATACCATTTACAGTCTAACTGTATTCTGAAATACAGTTATTTTCCTGTAAATCCTATTATCATAATTAAATACTGTTTGATTATAATAAGATGTCCTGGTGGTTCGTCACATCCTTTTTCTAGATTGTAAACATTTAGCAATGAATGCTCTGAAGAGATAAGGACATTAAAAGGAAAATGCTTATCGCGTACAACGGTCTGAACTGTATTTTCAATTACAGTGATTTATCTGTTGGTATATACAGATAAAAGTCTGTAAAAAAACTGAATTTTTTTACAGTGTATCAACTATTGACTTGTGATAATTGGTTAACTTACAGTGTTGGTGCATCTGTGAATAATGGTGTAAACGTGAACAGTTGACTTGCACCGATCACCAACGTGGTTATAGAGGACAGGCGTAGCTTCTGTGGTGAGTGAAGTAGGCATGAGGTGAGCGTGTATCACAGTAAACATGCTCTACCACTACATGGAACAAGTATTCGACAAGCAGAGCAGCATCAGTATGGCTTAAGAGAGAGAAAGGGATGGGTTTGTTGTGCGTTGCAGCCCATCACTTCTTTTTGTACCACTTGTTATTCTATACTCCACCTCACCACCATTCCTGTACTCCATTACAACTCCTATACACCACCACACTACCACACCAATACTCCACACCACCACACTACATCACTTCCACCTCACCCATCACTAGCTGCGTCCCAAAAATCGAGTGTCCGCACTTTTCACTCTTCTCTCCTAATTACCTTTTTACCTGTGAGCATTTACCTGGCGTCACTGCGGGTCTTGGGGTGTAGAAGTGGCGGTAATGACAGGTAATGAAGGGCGGAGGGGAATGCCTCTCACCTGGCTATTGATACATGGCGTTCCTTTGACTATAAAATGTTTTCCTTCGCTGTTTCAGAGTGAACGGTCGGTTGCAGACATATGGATGGTGATGAAACGGTAAGGAAATGATGGTTGTTACGTTTATATTATTCTAGATGTCTTGATATTTTTGTTTTCTATTAAGGTGGATGGGATTCTTAAGTTTATCTTGGTATGTTCAACTTTGTCCTGAGATTAAGCTGCGGAAATGGTATTATGTTGTTGATATAGAGGTTTACGTGGCTGGTAACTAACTTGAATGTAGTATAAGGAAGGGAAGGTAAGATAGTATAAGGTATTCGTTTCTGTCTAGTATTTTTCTATATGTCTCCTTGAATTCAGGAATCATACGTGTTATGTAAAATGTAATATAACCTGAGTTTACTCCATTGAAAGAGTTAGGATGCAAGGAAGCAAAATAGATAAAAAATAACATCACTGATCATTATGGGAAGAATAGACGAATTAATTGTTGATTATCTCTATTAAAGTTGTGTTGGGGGAGGAAGAGAAACTATATTTGTACCTAATTGTGTGAAATAAGCTTGCTTGAATGGGGAAGGTATGTACGCCTTTATTATTATTATTATTATACGAGGTAAAACAATAATAATTGCAACAACGATGAAAGCTAGCAGGGGATGGGATGGAGTGTTAGAGAGGAAAGGTAAAGAGTAAGTGTGATGCAAATTGTTGAAATACAACAAAAGTAAGGAATAATAGAAAGTTACTTAATCAAGAAAAAGTTAATTTAACCAATATTGTTTAGTAGTCGCATCTTGAAGATTCTCAGAACAAAGTCGTTACCAGTGAAGAGTATGTGGTGGAACGTTTAAGGAGGAGGGTGATCAGCCAGTCTTGTGTGGCTGTATTATCCTGAATCTCTTAGGAAGCATAGATAAAGTCAAATCATACCCACAAACATTGGCAGCAGCAAGAAAACGTGAACCGAGTTGAGAAGCTGCTTATGTATGTTGGGTTGACTTACCATGATCTGCTTTGACGCCGGAAACACTTACAGTATCTTGGTGCCAACGTTAGTAGCGTGTTGAAGTAGCGCTCTGCATTTGTCCTGGACAGTTAAAGGCGAGCAAAAGAAGAGGGGTTGCAGGAAGAGAGGAAATGAGGGAATAGGGAAGGGAAGGGAGGCAAAAAGGAGGTTTAAAAGAATAACAGATAGGAGAGAAGAGGAAAAAAGTTAGGAAAGTGTGAGCTTAGGAGGATATGAACATTTTTCTAACTCAAGACGGTGGCAAGGATGTGTGTGCAAGTTGTACATCATATTTAGGGGTGAGGGGACTGGGCGGGGTGGGTCTGGGTGAGGGGCGAGGATGTGATGGGAAGGAGCACTAGAGACAAGGTGACGGTCCTGGTGGCAAGTGTGTTGTAGAAAGACAGCCACACACAGACAGGCACGTGAGTTGACTAAGAGAGAAAGAAAGAAAATGACTCAACCAGTATCGCCCTTCCTCTCGGTAGTCACAAGTCTCTCTCCCTCTCTCGCACCTGAACCCTTGCTGCCCTCTAACGCCTCCTCGACTCACACCTGCAGCGCGGTAATGCAATATTCAAAACCAAGCCAACAGACTCACACGTAGAGCGGTGAGGAACCAGGAACCAGGAACCAAAGCATTGTAATTAAGGAAGGACCTCGCTATTCAATTGTCCTCATCCCTCCTCCCCACCCACCCCTCCCCTACTTCCCTACCCGCGTACCATACCACCTAATGCAGCAGTGGAATAATTAGCGCGATGCGTGTGTTCCGCCAGCCTCACCGTCTCCCCGCCTCGCCTCAGGGACTGACTAAACCTGGTATGACGTGATTGTATAATGCAAAATAATGGTATGTGGCCAGACAGCGAGGTGGTGGTGGTGGTGGTGGTGGTGGTGGAAGGATTTAATGATGTTTTAGTTATAGTGACTCACATAGTAGTTGAGTAGTAGTTAAGTAGTAGTAGTAGTACTGGTAGTTAGCTTTGGTACTTCGGCTATGGTTCCCCTGTTCAACCCAACTCTCCCTCCCCCTACTCTGCCGGGCGTATGACTAATAAAAACACAACACAGTAATATTCAAATAATAACAAACATATCGCAATGAAAGACTATCACACGTTATTCAGACAAGTCAGTGAGTGGATGTTGAAAGTTAAGTCTAAAATGCCTTGATTGTTGTCCGTCTTGAGATGGTGGTGTGGCTGGTGGAGCTCAGTGGTGGGTTGACGTTAGAAGTGTGTGGTGGTGTGAGTCTTGAGGTGGTGGTGTGGCTGGTGGAGCTCAGTGGTGGGTTGACGTTAGAAGTGTGTGGTGGTGTGAGTCTTGAGGTGGTGGTGTGGCTGGTGGAGCTCAGTGGCAGGTTGACGTTAGAAGTGTGTGGTGGTGTGAGTCTTGAGTTGGTGGTGTGAGTCTTGAGTGACTAACTAATACCAATGGAGCCTCGAGTCCAGTGTTTGAAAGGCATTAACTTATCTCAACTAACACGAAGAAAACACTGACACCCAAGGAAGAACCGGTTTTATCTTCTTAAAACACTAAGTTTTTAAAACCGTAAAAGTACTTTCATTCAATTATTACAGTACAATACTTGACTACGTACAATAGGAAATGTGTTTGTATTGTGTACTACAGTATTTGGATTTGGACTTGGATTTGTATTTATGTCCTGATGTATTTGGACTCAAGTACCAGCAAACACTTGAACGTAAGCCTAGTGTGAGGTGATCAAGGGAGAGAGTTACTGTATGTTCCTTGGTGGTGGTGGTGGTGGCTTAGGCTGTTCGTCTTTTCCTGCTGGTCTCTTGAAGAATATCACACCTGGCTGGCCGCAATACTATCCTTTGCCGTTCACAACCACTCTCGCTTCACTCACTCACTGTAACTTGACACTCTAATGAACTATTTCAACAAGCATTTCCTGGCTGTTGCTTT
>JAPQNM010000193.1:2500-20000 GCA_029783475.1 Metacarcinus magister
AGAATACTCTTTCAACACCTATATGCATATCACTAATATATACAGCCTATGTAATCTGTTGAGTTTGAAAGATTAAAGACAATATATACCTACTATGTTATGTAGAAGTGTCCCACTTACCAATACATACTCTGATCGTGAAAGGGGAATAGCTCACTGCTTGTGTCTTGTCAGGTAGGCGAGGGGCGAGGGGCGACGGGATACCAGTCACACCACCATATCAGTCACTTCTGGGCAGGGGAGTGGCGGTTGGGCTGGCGGAACTTGGCCTGCCGAGCCGCGCCGCGCCGTGCCACTCAAATCATAACAAATGACGATTGTGATGCGCGATATTGTCTACCTAGCTTCTCTTCACTTTTTATTTTATTTGCCACGTTTCCTTAAACACATGATTACTTTCAAAATCAACAGGGAGAAAAAAAATAATGACACCGTACAATCCATTGTCTTGCTCTCCACAGCACCATGATGATGATGATGATGGATATTCTCTTCTCATAATCTCTTCTCTACAGGATGTCTATAACCGAACCAAATCACATTTGCGCCAAATATTTCTTTTACCTTCATTAGTTTTCAACTCATTACCTTGCGCTGAAAGTTATATAAGCCGCACGTAAAACGAGAAGGAAGCAATACCTGGCAATGATTTGGAGTGGTAATGTCAAGCGTCGCAATATGAATCAGTGCTTTCAAAGAACTGTCATTTTACTACTTATAAGATATTGTCATGTTCATTAATGTATCTGTAAGGAATCAGTGTTGTATTCCAAATGTTTCACTATGAGTAACTCTTTGAATATTCACAAACAAAATATAAATAATCTATACCATTTACAGTCGAAATGTATTCTGAAATACAGTTATTTTCCTGTATATCATATTATCATAATTAAATACTATTTGATTATAATAAGATGTCCTGGTGGTTCGTCACATCCTTTTTTCTAGATTATAAACATTTAACAATGAATTTTTTTAAGGAGATAAGGACATTAAAAGGAAAATGCTTATCGCGTACAACGGCCTGAACTGTATTTCCAATTACAGTGATTTATCTGTTGGTATACTGTATACAGGTAAAAAGTCTGTAAAAAAAACGGAAATTTTTTACAGTGTAACTACTTCGCCTTCACGTCAGCCCATCTTCCACAGCTCGATCTCTTGTCACCTAAGGCCCTGTATCATTCATTAGTGACTCTCACGCATGAATTATATTCTCGGTATGTCTCCAGATCACACACCAAGTGTCCCCACGGAGCCGCCTCCTGGACATTGGATGAGTGCATTCTTCAGGCTGAGCGGACTGCGGTTGAAGCTGGTGTTTTGTTTCAAGGAGACCCAACTCCGGCTCACCTCCTCCAGTTGCAGGCCTCCCGGGATGACTTAGTCGCTCTGCAGAGTTGCGTATGAACAGAGTCATGGAGGAAGTTCACTGACGGCATTAACCATCAAACCAGTGCGGAGGCTATGTGGCGGCTTGTCAACAGGGTGGTAAGAAGAAAGCCCGCCACTGTTCTACACCACAGCCCCAGTGAGTATGCCCAGGAACTTCTTGACGCGTGGGCTGACCAGTCCCTGTGTTCGTAGCCTCCCAGGTAATGTTCAGGAGGCTCTCTTGTTGGCTTCTGGTATGTATGTATGTATGTATATATGAAAATGTCCCACGTGGTGTTAGCCCTCATGCCTTGTTTGTCACCAAGCTCCCAGCTTGGGTATTTTCCATATGCCGCATGTGGTCAGGACACTTTCACTTTGGGTATTTTCACTATAAAGTATTCATTATTATGTAACTAGTACATTAATGATTTTACTTATATTTTGTGTGTTTAGACTAATACTGATCATTTATAAACAACACATTTAGATGGCACCTCCCAGCCCCCACCATTTGTCCTGGGGAGAGGCTGGGCGGTTGGCCACTGTTTCCTCAGAAGAAAAGATATAGCCGTGTGCGTCGGATGTGTTGTTGTGTGTGTAACAAGTGTTGTTTTTACAGCCTGAACTTCAAGTCTATAAAGTCCGCTCGTGGCTACAACACTCAGACAATAATTGTATAAGTGTGTATGTGTTATTCATAGTTTGTTAAATAAAACACAGAAAAAACACACTCCACTATTTAATTCCACATCATCCACTGGTTTGTGTAATCTTCCACATAAAGCAATAATTGTGGTGGTTTACACTCTCCTTTCAAAGGGATTATCGTGCTCTTAGGCTAATGAGCGCATTGCTGACAGAGGATGACGAAGATGATATACTGTTTACTGAGGAAGATCTGCGCCGTGCCCTAACTCGGGATAAGGCGACGGTACTGGGGGATGATGGCATCACCTACTCTGTTCTGCGGCTGCTACAAAAGGTGCCTGGTAATCCCCTACTCAAGCTGTACAGCTTTTGTTATCGCCAAGGTTATGTTCCTGCTGCATGGACGCGAAGCACGATTGTTCCCATCCCCAAACCAGCTACGGACAAGTTTAGGGAAGTTTCTTTTATGTCTTGCTTCAGCAAGGTCATGGAACGCATGCTGCTGGCTCATCTCCTCTTCCACCTGGAGGCTGTGCTTTCGCCTCGTCTCGTTGGCTTCTTACCGCAATGCAGCACCCATCACCGCCTAGCAGACCTATATACCCGACTCTCCTTCACCAGCGTGCTCGCCTTTGTGGATCTTAAAAGTGCCTTTGATGTTGCTAACAAAGATATCATTCTTGATCAGCTGCCAGTTTTCTCATCACCAGTCATCACAGGGACCGTCAGAGAATCTACAGTGTCTCCATCCAACACTATGACACGTTCCGCCACCACCGCTACAAGTATCGTCGATATAGTAGCAAGTAAAGAATTAAAAATGGCCAAAGCCTTACAAGATTACTTTTCATCCGCTTTTTACCGTTGAAAACACCTATGGACTCTAAGAAATAACCTCAGCATAAGTAACTTTATTTCATTTAGCGATTGTGTCCTTACTGAGGACGAGGTTACTAAAGCACTTGATACAATTAAAATAAACAAAACTTCTGGTCTATTTGGGAACCAAATATAAGAGTTTAAAATGTTATGTAACTTTGACAATATTAGAATGAATTAATATATAAATACAAGCACCAATTTAGTTTTGTTATGTCTTGGCCTATATCACCTGTAGGCTATCTACTGCACGGCTCTGATGCCCTGTAGGACTTTTTGAGAGCCGTCATGATGGTGGTTGACCCTCGCCCGTTAGTGGTGCAGGCAGTATTTTTTTTTTAAAGTGACGCTTGTGGAGGTTCATGCCGACCCTGAAGTCCCCAATGCACTCGCAGTCGAAGACCAATGAAGAATGACCACGTTCCGGCGGAATTCGAACTCTGGAAACCGAGTTCACCACTTCCGTGCTCTGACCACTCGGCCACCACCTCCCCAATTGTAACAATGACTTCAAGAACATTGGTAAACGATTTAGATCAAACGAATCTAAGCACTTTTCTTAGATAGAGTTGTGTAAGGGGGGGTTTGGTAGCGTGGCTGGTTAAATAAGGCTTCGGAGACGTGGCTGTGGGTTTATTATATAATAAACAATGGTACTGGACAGAGAGTGATGATGCGCGTGACCTTTGCTGTGTAAATCTCTGCCCGGACTGATGCGGCTGGCTGGGAGGCCAGGTCGCATGGGGTCACGCGCAGTTGCCAGGCGTCACAATATAGTTGCCAAATATACACTATTGATATGAGCGCGCCACGTACAAATACAATATGATAAAGATATATATAATACCTCAGCTCCCTACACTGCTCGGCCACCACCAACGAAATGTCCCCATTTCGAAAAACACCGGGAGAAACGAGGACACCCGTGGATGGTGACATTACTGTGCAGGAACTAAGACATCAAAGAGAAAATACATACATAAAAAATGGGTGGCACGCATTAAAAATACATACATATGTATGCAAAAAATAATAATTTACCTGACAGAATAATTAAATACTAATCTATGCACTCTACAATAGACAAATAAATACATATATTCATAATACATGAGTAATTTGGTGCATTGGAATTATGTACAGGTAGAGGTGTTCCTGGAGCGGAGGAAATAATGGCAAGGAGGAGCAGAAACTGTAGTGTCAGGAGTAGTGTTGTGTGTGATGTGAGGTGTTATCACAGCAGAATCGAAACCCTTGGATACTTTCTTTAGGGAGTCTAAATGAGCTACTGACTCCTCTAGAGATTGAAAGTTCAATAATTTGACTTTATTCCCGTGCAATTTACCAATCACTCTGAAAGGGCCATTAAATTTAGGTTGCAGCTTGGATGACGTTACGTTTACGAGGGAAAACACTATGTCGCCAATATTAAGGTTGAAAGATGACGCATCCTTGTTATGGTAAGCAATCATGTCCTCTTTGGAAAGTGAAAGTGATTCTGCAACTCGTTGGTGAATCTTTTGAAAGGATGCCACAGTAACTTTAAGATAGTCATCCATATTATATACTACACTTGGAGACTCTGAAAATAGGTCATATGGGAGGCATTTATCTGAGCCAAAGATGACAAAATGAAGAGTTTCTGCAATTGATTTATGAATTTGTGAGTTTAGAGAAGCCATGATCTGTGGCATATATAAATCCCAAACTGTGTCTGTGGGTTGAACAAATGAGCGGAGCGAATCAAGGACTTTTCTGTTAAGACGCTCGACTAAACCGTTAGAACTGGGTCTGTACGGCAGAACAGTGCACTTTTTAATATGAAATTGCTTACAAAGAGCATCAAGAATTTGATTGACAAATTCTGTACCATTATCAGAGAGTAAGGTCTTAGGGGTGGTAAAAGGACAAATTATGTTGTTAACAATGGCACGAGCAATAGTCACATCAGATTTATCTGGGAGTGGCACTAAAATAGAGAATCTTGAAAAGTGATCAACTACAACAAGCAAGTATCTGTTACCTTTTTCAGTCATAGGCAATGTAAGAAGATCAATAGCCACTAAATCCCATGGTTTAGCAGGAACTGGGTAGTTCAGAATAGGTACGTGAGAGTGAACATTACCTTTGTTAATGGCACAGGTATGACAAAGATCTATGTGTGCGTTGATATCAGTACGCATAGTGCGCCAAAAATACTTGAGTCACAGACAGTGGCAATAGTTCTATTTCTGTCGAAACTATGCCATGACGTAAGCGTGCAGACTCTTTAATTACCTGTTCAAGAGGTATTTGAGTTGTTGTAAGCTGAGAAGTATCAGTCTGAATAGCAGCAATGTATTTTGCACGTCTTTTTGACTTAGAGACACGACCGTGGGAACGTCGTGTTCTGTTATGTTTATCTGTAACCTCAGTAGGAGTGGCCTTGGGGTCATTAGTAACATCAGAATTTTCTGCACTATATGACTCATGAAATAACTGAGACAAGTCAGTGTGAAAAACATCTTCAGGGTCAGCAACTGGAGGCTGAGATAACTGAGACGAGTCAGTGTGAGAAACTTCTTCAGTGTCAGAGACTGAAGGTTGAGCCGAAGAATTTTCACCATTAGTGACATTTTCAGATATGACCTCGTCCGAGGAGAGAACAGGAATTTTTCTGTACCTGTAACGGAGCAATTTAGCACCTGGAAATATATCGACATTATTTTTAGTTAGATCAGGGCTCCCTAACAAGATGTCAGCAGGTAGGTTAATTCCATCAACGATGTAAAATACAACAGGAAGAGGTTCAACGTCGTTGAGCAAATACAAATCAAAGGGATGTTTCCCAATAGCAGATATAGAAGATGAACTCACTCCACACAGGCGGATGTCTGGTGAATCTAGAACAAGGATGCGGTTGCCTTTTATACGCTGAAAACAATCTAGAGACATCAGACTGACTGAAGCACCAGTGTCGATAAATACTTTAGTAGGGCGACACATTATTTCTGCTTGTACAATTAGGGCAGAGTTCCAAGTATTGCTAGAGATGGTACATAAAGGGAGTTCTGTGTCGTTAACATGAGAATAAGTCTGGCTAGGACGGTTCTCTAGTCATGAACGAGATGATGATGCCTGATTCTGGTTTGCGAGAGCATAGCATTGACGAGAAGAATGATAACCTTGGCCATGATACTCACAGTATTTATTTGGTTCGTTACTTTGCCTATAGTAACATTTGTTAGCAGTGTGTCCTCTTTTGTGACAGTGAAAACAAGTAAGTTGGTGGTAAGGGGACTTAGACCTTGAACGTGCCTGAAAATTAAACATTGAATTAGTATTTGGTGGTTTAGTCTGTGAACGAGCACGGTCTGTTTCCGTAGAAATGGGAGCCATATACGTCTCACCAAAAGAATCCTTGAATTTATTCATGAAGCCAGTAAGGGTGTCCGTGGGCTGGTATAAGATGGTAGCAGCCTCTTGTTAAGTTTTAGGGTGGAGGTGATTCATAAAGTGCAAATAACCAAACAAGGAAATGACATCTTCAAACTTAAATTTGCCGTCGTCTTCAACCCAAGGGGAATCCTTTAAGTGCTGCCTAAGGTCCAGCTTAAAATCAGAAGCAGCCTTAAGGGCTTTAGTAGCTGGCAAAATGTGATGGGCTTGTGTTGCCAAGTTACACAAGGGCGCGAGAGACCCAACCTTAGGGTTCCCACTAAATTGGCGCAAAAACTGTAATTTGAAGTCTTCAAATTGGTGAAGCCTGAAAACAAATCTGATTGAATAATGTCTCCTGCCACACAGTCACCAAGGTCGACTCTGCTTTTGAAAAGAGCAATTTTTTCTGTGTCACATGTTAGTTTTCTGCGCAATATTTCATCCACTGTGTCTTGCACGAATGTGTGTGGAGGGATGTTGTTTCCATTAAACTTGGGTAATGAAGGAATGTCGTGTGTCATGATTGTATGTGTCATGGTAGAGATAGAAAGACAAAATAATAAAATACTACTCACAACCACAGTGTAAAATACCTTCCGGTACAGATCGTAATATAACAGCACAATCTTCAGCGTTCACAGGGTCTTGGGAGAGTCATCAGTGTTGTAATTGTTTGAGTATAATTAGTTCAAGGTACAATACATAAATACTGTCATGGGGAGATAAAAATAATATAAAGATAAAAAGTTTTCCACTGTAAATAAAAATAAAATCACACAAGCAGTGACGTAAGAGTGTATGTAACAAGTCTTCTTTCAGTAGACTATGTTTAGGGCCCAAGTAATTCTCAAAAGTTTTCCAAAAATGGCCGCTTAGTAAACAAACAGGATGGCTGCTTAAAACAAGATCTAGCTCATTTTCAAGACCAAGACCAAAATTTCAAGATGGCCGCTTTGAGAACTCAACGGATGGTGGAGGGGATAATATGGCGGACCAAAATGGCGGACAAGCAAAGAAAAAAAATAAAATAAATATGTTAAGAAACACTTCTGAGTTACAAAAATAAAAATAAAAAGCACTTCACAGACTCAGATAACAGAAAAAGAAAAATAACTCAAGTGAATCCTTTGTAGTGGATTGGACGTGAAGTGGAGTCCGGTGGAGTCCTCTTGTTGTGGATGTGGAGTCCAGCGTAGGTGGAAGTGGGTCCCTAGTATGTGGAATCCTCGTATATGTGGGCGTGGAGGTGTTGTCCAATGGAGTCCTCGTGGGCCAGACAAAGGATGACCTCGTCCCATGTGGAACAAAGGACAGTGGAGCACGTGGAGCAGGTGGAACACTCAAACAAAGCGTGGATGGATGGTGGAGTAGTAGCAATAGCAAGTAGATAGAGCAGGATGTACCTTCAGTAGTAGATGTGATTCCAGGGCAGGGCAGGTCAAAAGCTTGGAATTTGGCGTCGCAGAGACAAAGGCTTCAAAATGGCGGCTTGAAGATAAGATGCAGGTAGAATTTTTCTTCTTTTCTCTCTCTGTCCAGTTTTGATAATCCCACCGCTGATCCACCACTTGTAAGGGGGGTTTTGGTAGCGTGGCTGGTTAAATAAGGCTTCGGAGACGTGGCTGTGGGTTTATTATATAATAAACAATGGTACTGGACATAGAGTGATGATGCGCGTGACATTTGCTGTGTAAATCTCTGCCCGGACTGATGCGGCTGGCTGGGAGGCCAGGTCGCGTGGGGTCACGCGCAGTTGCCAGGCGTCACAATATAGTTGCCAAACATACACTATTGATATGAGCGCGCCACATACAAATACAATATGATAATGATATATATAATACCTCAGCTCCCTACAGTTGTGAATATTTGGAATTGCTCACCAACAGAAATAGTGAACATTATTCTTATACTATTAAACTCGATAAGCACTAATACCAGTTTGCCAAATTGAATATTCAATTTTTGCGAAGAATTATCGCATTATTTTTAATGGTAGTAATAGCCGTAGATTACGCCTGTTTTCTCACTTTCTTATTAAATTTCCATGATATTTTTTTATACTACATGTTATTGCTTCCTTTTCCGGCCAGCTTCAGCTGAAGGGATGGATAGGTGAAGAGGAGTCATGCACTTTGTTGTTGTTACCTAGATAAGGTAAACCATGATAACCAATATCTCACCTAGCCTTGTTCCTTGACGTTAGAGGTCACAAGGCACCATAAGCTGAAAGGCCGAGACCACAGGAATGAAGTAGCATGCGAACATGTTACCATTTTAGAAAAATAGATTACTAATCGTAACTTGAAAAATGGAAATGGCAAATGCAGTTCACCAGTATTCAAGGCAAGGTAAGGTAAATTGAGGCCATACGCTGTAGCTGCTCGTAGCTGGGGGCGCTCATCTCCCGTCACATAGACCTTTGAGCCTGTGGTGAAAAATAACATGTTAGGTCGGGACACAGAACCACTGTGACATCCGAGTTTCCACAGTTTATAGCTGGGTGTTATGTGCGCCGACTGCCCTCCCCCAGGATTGAACTCGGGCCAGCGGATTCATAGTGAAACGTGTTAACCACTGTACCACTGAGTACACAAGGGCTCAATGTAATTCGAATATTTTGGTATTTGTAGGTATACTGATGTTTCTCAGTATAGGACAAGGATTCTTAGGAACAAGACATATATAGAATCAGGTATCCAGTGATTTATATATCTGTACAGGTACTCAAGGAAAGAAAAACTCTGTGACTTGTATATCCCGGTTGGGAGAGGGGGGATGGGGAGATTAAGAATTCCAAGATTAAAGAGCTTGTACTCACGGAAGGCCAGTGTCGGCCAGCTGTTCCAAGGTCTCCGGGCGCGAGGGGTTCTTCCGCACCGTCAAGAAGGCCGTCAAGTTACCGCTGTAAGAGGATACGAGGATAAAGGCAAATATCACCCACGCCAAGAGCAGGATACGAAGGGAGTGTGTCTTGGGAAATTTGTGCAATGCGTCCTGTCTTAGAAGCAATCCCATTGTTCTAAGTGCAGCCATTTGTAGTTCCCTGCATCCGCCGCCAATCCTCTCAAACTGAAAAACGTACCTCAGGAAAGTTTTAAAAATCTCTAGTAAGAGTTAGGATATCCTTTGTCACGGATATATTACCTTTGGGATCTTACAGTAGTCTATTTTCATATGAAGGTAAAAATAAATAGTTGGTTTCAGAGCTCGCTTTATATCAGTGAATGTATGCGTCAAGGCAAAGAAACTACTTGTAAACTACGGACACATCTTACAAGGGTGAATAGGGGCGGCAACAACAGCAATAGGGCCACCAGGCCGGCCCATACAGATGGAGCCAGTGGGTAGTAGATGCTCTGCCAACCTGACATGGTGGGCGGCTTCGTCATACAGAAGGAAAAAGTCGCTGGGTCTATGAAGAACAGGTGGTCGACAAGCGAGAGAATGTGTGGCATCAGCATTAGCCGGATGGCGCAGAGTAAAACACGTCCTTGCACCACGCCCTCCACGCACTATCAGGAAAAAATAATATTGCCATTCATCACACCAGCATTATTTCTACAAGGTCACTTGTCAAATGTCTCACTTCCAGCGATGTAGTAAAGATTATATAAATATCAGCATGGCAATTAAGAACTGACTTATTCAAGTGGACCAGATAGTTCGTATCGTCTGTAACTCTACACAGCTTTACTTGCTTTACGTTTACAGTTGTGGCTACTCCATCGATTTTAACCAGCACTCTATGAGAAGTTCTTCATAAAGGATACAGGAGCGCTTACTCACGTCAGACACTAGCAAAAAGGGAGGTACCATGTCCACGGTGAAGTTGAGTGCCTGCGCCACTGCTAACAACATTATGTATTCCCTCCCCGCGTAGCGACCGGATTGCAGGGCCATGAATAATGGTACTGAGTTGACTGATGTGGCAGGAAAGGACGACCCATGGAAGCTGCAAAGGATGTATGAAGGTTAGGTTTCAGTGGTATAGCACAATATGGAACAGTGTGAGTTATGGGACATTAATTGACCCTTGTAATGGAATGGAAAAACATGTGGATAGGGATGATAGCCATGCCTAGGCGTTGCAAACTTTTGTAAGAGCTTGTCGGGAAGTAGCCTGCGTGCATGTGCATGGAGAGGCGGCCCGATGGTTGGATATAGTGCATCACCCCAAGTTTGGGTATAGTCGATTGTAACTGAGGTGTTATGATGTCCGGAGGAAATCGGCATCAAACAGTGGTTATGAGACGTCAGCGATGGTAAAGGTCCACTTGAAGCGGCAGAACTTGAAGTTGATTGGGGATCATGCAGGTTCCGTAAGTTCTAATGATGCTGCTGTTGGCGGCCATTAGGGGAAGAAATTTCTTCCCTGAGCGAGTGTCCGTGCCAGCGAAGGGAAAAGTACGAATCTCTGTTCCTGTGTCAATGAGGAAACGCAACACCGAAAGGCGATCACAAATGTAGAGGTGGTGGTGTTTTTGGTCAGCGGCAATAAACACTACCGACGGCTGACCAAGGCGTTTCCCTAATGCATGCAGGATGGGAGGCATCGCTGAGCCTCGCAGCCCACCTTTAGTGGTTGTAGCACCACTTGTCCTTGATGGTAGCATTGACGGGCAACGTCACTGTTGTTCTATCAGCGTAGGCATAAGTTGTTTGCGCAAATAGTCGAGTCATAGCTGCCACGTTGTTGATGGTGGATTTGCTATGTCACATCACGTCTGCTTGCGCTGCAAGCTGACGAGGTTCCTTAAAATCATTATCTGCGAGGATGAGGCGGGTGTCATCAGAAATCTGTTCCAGGAAAAAAAGTTTTGCTGCCCTGGCACGTGTAATGCGACCAAATGTTTTGCAAAGTAGCTTTTTGATCCCTTTGCACTTGCAATCAGCTGGTGGCTGACGGAGGTAATCGATGATGTGTTGCTTCCTGGACCAGCGCCGTAACCACGTAGTAGTCCATGGTGGTGTCTGCAGTAATCTGGCGTATGTGGAATTGGGCTTTAGCTTGTTCTAACCACGCATGCGTCAGTGAAGTCAAAAAGGTGGGCAGCTTGAGAGAAACTGCGTTTTGTTGATCCTTGCGGTCTTCAGTAGCCATGATATAATCCAAAAGACATTCTTGGATTCTCCGGGGTCACCACTGTAGGGGATAGTCCAATTAGGCGCCTCCAATTTAGGGCCGCTGTTTCAGCGCCAGCCCAATTCAGCGCCAAACTATTCAGCGCCAAACTATTCAGCGCCAGAAGAAACAAGAAACAGCGCCTGTGCGCTTCCCATTATCTATAATAGGTGTCTGTTGTATAACCGCTAGATGAAAGGGTAAAGAAGGGTGGTAGGAAACACGATATAATTATTATTTTTGGAAGAGAGCTGGTTGGAACAAATAGCAATTTCAAGCATTTGTTATGTTGATGGAACATTTGCGATTGCACCACATCTATTTTATCAAGTGTATATCATCATGGTCAAGAAACATGGGAGCGTGTACCCTGTATATATGCACTCTAGAAAAAGCAAAGCGTAAATTATTTGAGAATTATTGAAATGATTAAGGAGATGGTACCAAATGCACAACCCGATGCCATAAACTGTGATTTTGATCATGTAACTTTTGCAAACATTAAACACTGCTTTCCCAATGTTGAAATCAGAGACGGTCTGTTCCATTTATCGCAAAGTTTACCAAAACAGATAAAAAGTATTCGGCTCATGGGTTCATATAATAGTAATCCCGACTTTACTTTCCATGCTAAGATGGCAACGGCACTTTCTTTTGTACCAAATGATGATATTGACCGTCAAGTGGATGGTCTTACAACTGCCTTGCCTGGGGAATGTGTTCTAAATTGATTCGAAGAAAATTATATTGGTCATCCGCACCAATGATGAACTAGGAAAAGACAACCATTATTTCCTACAGAGATGTGAAACATGTACCAACGAACATTACAAGAAGATAAAACCAATAACCTTGCTGCAGCAGCAAACAGACCACTACGAGGCAAACTGGGAACGTTGCATCCAACCATATGGAACTTCCTCCATTCTCTTAAACGAGTCCAAAATGGAGGGGATGAATATTTCGAGAAACTTTCTGCTGTGCATGATCCTCAAATCAAATAACTATGATACAGAAAAGCAGATGAAAGAATATCTAAATTTGTTTATGAATATGAAACAGAGCCGCTGAAACATTGACGCTGAAATGGCGGCGCTAGATCGTACCCTACCCCCACTGTAGCGGTTCTGATGAAAACACGTAGAGAAGCGATGCAGCTTATTGACCAAGTAACGCAGCTCAACTATCAGTAGTACATGTGAGGTGGTGTCGACGTGTTGGCTGTGAGGCGAATAATGGCACCGTTAGCAGGCGAGCCCCGGACCCCGGCCGCTCTCATACCTAGACGTCGTTGATTGGTCAGCCTCGAGTGTGCCAGTGTGCTAGCACTCGCGCATCTCAAACGCAAACGAGTGTGCTCGAGCTCGGTGAACGATGTTCCAAGGCTTCGGTGGTGAAAGAGCTCGAGCTGTATGAGCGACGTTTCAAAGCCTCAATGGTGTGAACCACCACACACACACACACACTTCTTGGTAGCTCAGAAGTAATGTCCCGGTCTTTCACTCGGAAGGCTGAGATTCGCGCCTTCCAAAAGGTGCAAAGTTTTTACTGTTGATCAAGCAGTTACTGACCTCCTTTACCAAGAAGATGACATGTGTTGTGTGCGAAAGGTCAGATCCCTATCCATAGATCAGGTTACGAGCTCTAAGCTCTCTCCAGGTGGGTAATTACTGGCGATCACGAGTCCAGCACGTGATCCTCAAGACCACACACACACACACACACACACACACACACACACACACACACATACACACACACACACACACACACACACACACACACATCCACATATACACACACACACACACACACACACACACACACACACACACACACACACACACACACACACACACACACACTTACTTTGTAAACTTGTCACTGAAAAGTGGTGGGGCGGGAGGCAGCAGGCCCGTAGCTGGAGTCCAAGAAGCAACTCTCACCACTTGTGGTCCCGATGGAGTATATGGCATGTGGACCAATGCTTGCCACCTGCACAGACACACGCGCGCGCGCGCGCACGCAAGCACGCACGTACGCACGCACGCACGCACGCACACACACACACACACACACACACACACACACACACACACACACACACACACACACACACACACACACACACACACACACACACACACACACACCACACACACACACACACACACACACACACACACACACACACACACACACACACACACACACACACACACACACACACACACACACACACACACACACACACACACACACACACACACACACACACACACACCACACACACACACACACACACACACACACACACACACACCACACACACACACACACACACACACACACACACACACACACACACACACACACCACACACACACACACACACACACACACACACACACACACACACACACACACACACACACACACACACACACACACACACACACACACACACACACACCACACACACACACACACACACACACACACACACACACACACACACACACACACACACACACACACACACACACACACACACACACACACACACACACACACACACACACACACACACACACACACACACACACACACACACACACACACACACACCACACACACACACACACACACACACACACACACACACACACACACACACACACACACACACACACACACACACACACACACACACACACACACACACACACCACACACACACACACACACACACACACACACACACACACACACACACACACACACACACACCACACACACACACACACACACACACACACACACACACACACACACACACACACACACACACACACACACACACACACCACACACACACACACACACACACACACACACACACACACACACACACACACACACACACACACACACACACACACACACACACACCACACACACACACACACACACACACACACACACACACACACCACACACACACACACACACACACACACACACACACACACACACACACCACACACACACACACACACACACACACACACACACACACACACACACACACACACACACACACACACACACACACACACACACACACACACCACACACACACACACACACACACACACACACACACACACACACACACACACACACACACACACACACACACACACACACACACACACACACACACACACACCACACACACACACACACACACACACACACACACACACACACACACACACACACACCACACACACACACACACACACACACACACACACACACACACACACACACACACACACACACACACACCACACACACACACACACACACACACACACACACACACACACACACACACACACACACACACACACACACACACACACACACACACACACACACACCACACACACACACACACACACACACACACACACACACACACACACACACACCACACACACACACACACACACACACACACACACACACACACACACACACACACACACACACACACACACACACACACACACACACACACACCACACACACACACACACACACACACACACACACACACACACACACACACACACACACACACACACACACACACACCACACACACACACACACACACACACACACACACACACCACACACACACACACACACACACACACACACACACACACACACACACACACACACACACACACACACACACACACACACACACACACACACACACACACACACACACACACACACACACACACACACACACACACCACACACACACACACACACACACACACACACACACACACACACACACACACACACACACACACACACACACACACACACACACCACACACACACACACACACACACACCACACACACACACACACACACACACACACACACACACACACACACACACACACACACACACACACACACACACACACACACACACACACACACACACACACACACACACACACACACACACACACACACACACACACACACACACACACACACACACACACACACACACACACACACACACACACACACACACACACACACACACACACACACACACACACACACACACACACACACACACATAGAGAATAATGGTAGTATTAGTAATAGTAGTAGTAGTAGTAGTAGTAGTAGTAGTAGTAGTAGTAGTAGTAGTAACAAAAATAACAATAGCAATAATGATGATGATGATGATAATAAATATATTCATAATAATGACAATATTATTGATCTATTTATCTAATAGGCTGTTATCTACCTAAAGGAGATTATCCAAGATAAGGCACGCCAAGGTTCATGGAGACATGACTCTCCTCTCAATTTCTACGCCTTGTCTTTTCGAAGAGAATATACAGAGGAAAGTCTTCCGTTATTTATTTATTTTTTTCTATTTCATAAACCGTTAGCGCCAGTAGGCTTTTTTTTTTATGGAGCCACAGATGGACTTGCCTCTTGCATGTTATTTGGCGTGGGTTTTAGATTTTTTATAGTGATGCCTCGAATGATTTACATTCTACGTTCTCTCTTGAATATGTTGAGAACTAGAGAGTCTAATCGCTGCTAAAGCCTCAGATGCATATAAACATTGTAAGTCCCGTCTGAGATGGTATGGTATGGCAGCAATTTGGGTAGTCTTTGGCCACTCGGCGGTGATACCAAATAATGAAAAGTGGCCAGCGAATATTGGGGGATCAAACCCGGGACCCTAGGTTCGCCTGACCGAACGCTAGACCACTGTACCACCGCCTCCCCAAGTCGCCTTTTACGAACCACATGGATTTTGGTAGTTAATAATAATAGTAATTGTTTTATTTGTTCGTCTCATGATGTGTACTGCCCAAGTCCACTTTTTTTTTCTAATTGTGCTCAAAATGTCTTCAACTTTGGTTTGCTCCCTAATCCATGTTAGAATTTTTTTTTTTATGTCCTGAACCTGTGGCGCCGATAGGCTTAATGGAGGCGTTAAATGGTCGGCCTCCACTCATTAGTAGCGTAGAACACAGCAACTACCTCCTCCTGCTCCTCGTATTTCTTCAGTAAGTTGCGTGGAAGTCTTTTGTCACACCATTCCTTAACATGACCTTTCCTGGACAGGACCTTTCCAGTTGAGCAATAGCTTGTCACTAGTCTGTAGGTAACAAGATCAACACTTTATCTCCTATATTTATGAAGCATGGTCTAGTTTATCATAGTGGTGTTTATATACTTCTCCTGCTTCACGTAAGTGTCGTGAACGATCGTATTCCTTAAGTCGACCGCATACTGATAGGTGTTGAAAATTTGTCCGTTTCTACCTTTTCCTCTCAGCATATCTCTCAACAAGGTAAGTGAACACTTTTGACAGTGCGCCCATATAAAATTTCAAATGGAGCAAAACTGTTACTGGCCTGTGGAGCCTCTCTGTAACTAAACAATGCGCGGGTAGGTATCTATCCCAATCCTTAGGACACTCCTGACATAACTTCCCAATCATTGACTTCAATGTTGCATTCAACCTTTCTGTCAGTCCATTAGACTGGGGTTGATATGGTGTTGTAAAGGCTTGACGAACACTTATAAGTCTACAAACTTCCCTCATCAACTTACTCGTGAACTGTGAACCGCTATCACTTAAATTTTCTTGTGGGAATCCCAACCTAGAAAATATCTCCATCAGTGCGTCAGCAGTTCTCTCTGTACTAATAACTGGAATGGCAACTGCTTCAGGCCACCGAGTAGCATTATCCACCACAGTCAAAATATATTTATTTCCTTGCGTGGAGGCAGGGGTAATTGGTCCGATCAAGTCAATAGCTACTCGCTGATATGGATAATTCATTAGTGACATCTTACCTAGAGGAACCTTCGTCATTTTTTTTTTATATATATCATATACCTTTGTGGCCGGTAGACATTTATGGATGCTTATTATTGATGGTCTGCCTCCACCCGTTAGTGGCTCA